>CAUYRH010124992.1:0-51738 GCA_963574655.1 Perodicticus potto | reverse complement strand
TCCAGGGTGACAGCTTGAGGCTCTGTCTCAAAAAAAAAAAAAAAAAAAAAAGTAAATAGCCCTGGGCGGCGCCTGTGGCTCATCGAGGAGGGTGCTGGCCCCATATACCAAAGGTGGCGGGTTCAAACCGGGCCTCAGCTGAACTGCAAAACAGAACAATAGCCAGGTGTTGTGGCGGGCACCTGTAGTCCCAGCTACTCGGGAGGCTGAGGCAAGAGAATCACCTAAGCCCAGGAGTTGGGAGGTTGCTGTGAGCTGTGTGACACCACGGCACTCTACCGAGGGCGATAAAGTAAGACTCTGTCTCTACAAAAAAAAAAAAGTTTTAACAGCCCTGGAGACGGACTGATTGATTAGGTTATGGGGTTGAGGAAGTAGGTGGTGACAATAGTGACTCCTGGATTTCCAGCTTGCACATGTGGGGAGATGAAAGTATCATTGCCCGGACGGCAACCGGATTTGGGAGGGAGTAACATGACTTTGATCTTGGACAATGTTAGGTTTGAAGTGGAGTGGGCGGCTGGATATACGTGTCAGACGCTCAGAGAAGATTTCTGGAGTGGAGATAAGAATTTGGAAGTCATTTCTCCCCAAGAAGGTAATCACTGTGAATTGGGCGAGATTACCAGGGGAGATAGGAATGAGAAGAGAGAAGGCCCGAGTGTTCTCCTGGAAGAATACCAGCTTTAATTAAGGCGTAAAGAAAGGCAGGCATAGGAGGGGGGCAGCAGTGCTGTAGGAGGAAAGCCAGGCATGTACGCTTCTGGGAAATCACAGGACGAGAGGGTTGCAGGAGCGGTGCGGGGCCACTGTCATGCCTGATGCTGAGGAGTCTGCTAGGAGAGATGGGGCTGTCGCCTGGATGTGCAATATGGCAGACATAAGTGGCTTTCATGTTGGCATCCTGGTGAGATAATGGGACAAAGAAGGTAGAGGGGCGTGAACAGAAAAGTGAGTGGGAGGTGAGGCAGTGGAAGTGTGGGTGGAAGATGGTGCTGAGGAAGCAAAGGAAAGAGGGGGCTTGTAGAGTGGGGAGCATCAGAGCCTATTAACCCCCAGTTTGAGTGCTGGGATGAAAAAGGACATAAGGGCCAAGGCACAGTGGCTCACATTTGTAATCTCAGCACTTTGGGAGGCCAAGGTGGGAGGATCATTTGAGACCGGGAGTTTGAGTTCAGCCTGGACAATATAGTGAGACCCCACCTTTGCAAAAAATAAGAAAAATTAGCCAGGTATGGTGGTGGCAAGTACCTGTAGTCCAGCTGCTGCACAGGAGGCTGAGGCAGGAGACTCACTTGAGCTATGATCATGCCATGCACTCCAGCCTGGGCAACAGTGAGACTCTGTCTCTTAAAAATAAGGGTGGGAGTCACAGAGAGGCTGAGTGAGAAAGAAAGGAAAGGTGATAGTTTACCTTTCTTGAAGACGCAGGCAGGGTAGGGTCCAAGATGCAGCTGGGAGGTTGAGCCTAATTGGGGGAGGAGGAGGGCTGGCCCCTAATGAAGGGAGCTTTGGGGTCACCCAGCAGCAGGTCACAGGAGTTCTTGCCTGTGGGCTTTCTGTTCTTCTGAGAAGGAGAGGTGAGCTCATGCCTGTGGACTGTGCACTGGAGGAGGAAATGGGGGGCAGGTTTGAAGACAGCAGGAAAGGTTTGAAGTAGGGAGTCGGGGTGGGAGAGAGACTTGATCAGTCTCCTTTTATTTATTTATGTTTTAGGGAATCCCTATGTTGCCCAGGCTGGTCTCAAACTCCTGGCTTCATGTGATCCTCCTGCCTTGGACTCCCAAAGTGCCAAGGTTACAGGTGTGAGCCGTCCTGCCTGGCCTTGTCGACAAGTCTTAAGGGCCGATTCGTCCATTCATTGACTCAACAGACCTCCTGCTACATACCTGCTGTGTATCAGGCACTATTCTAGGCCTAGGGGATATATACTAGTGAAACAAAACAAACCAAAATCTGCCCTCATGGAGCTTACATTTTGGATGGGGGAAGCATAGTAAATAAATCCATATGTAAAGTCTGCATGTGCTATGAAATAATATAGCTAATACATAAATATAAATATAAATATAGCTTATTGATGCTATCGCTTCATAGAATAAAATCAGTGTGTAAAGTACACATCTGCTATTAGATGACATCATGAAATTATATGTGCCATGAAGAACAGGAGAGTGGAGGCAGAAGAGATGATTGAGCTGGGACTTGGAGGCCACAAGGGGAGAAGGGCGGCTGTCCAGGGAGACTGATGGTCGTGGAGGTATTCATCTTCCCTGTGGTTTGGCTTCGTTCAGAAGGGCTGTCTGGACGAAAGCAGAGGAGAGAAGAGAAGGTCCTTCAGTGAAAGGGCCCCAGACTCCAGGACCCAGGCCCTTGGCTTATTTGTTCAAGTGGATGGTATTGTGACCCCAGGTGGCATTCGGGTGAAGCGTGGACAGAAACCAAGGGCATGGCCTGGAAGCTGAGAGGGGCGTGCCTGGGAGGAGGTGGAGCTGGGGCGGGGTAGGGAGGAAGGGGCGGAGAGAATGCCCTGGGAGCCGTCGGGGTGGGGTGCCTTTTCTTGGGTTGAAATGCTGACATCGTCCCTGAGGATGCCACTCTGCCGGTCATCATCCCGGAGTGCCCCACCACTCTGTAAATGTCAGTCATTTTATCTTCCTGCAGGAGAGGCCTATTGAGGTGAGGTGTGCCTGGCAACCCACTCACGTGCACTGAGTGGTTTTTACGTTGCCTGGATCCGTGTAAATGAACAGTAAAGACAGTATGGGGAAGGGACTCGCCTGGTGATAAGCATTTTGGCTGTTCAGAGAGATATTTTTCCTCCTGTGTTCTAGATGTTCCTTCTAGATGGTTTAGGTTCTGGAAAGGAGTAGAGAGGGTGTGACATAGGAATCCCTTAAAATCCCTTAAAATGGGCACAGATCATGTCAGGCCAGTGCTGGAGCAGTTGACCTTAAACCGGGGTCCCAAAGGATGAGCTGGCATTGCTCCCTCAAGGACCGAGGCCTGCAGAGGGAGGGGTCTCCCCTGTGTGACCCTTTGTGATGCCCCCCGGTACAGGGCCCTGGTGCACTGTCACCTGCTCTTATATCCATCTCCCCAGTGGACTCAGCCAGTGCACAGACTGTCCCATAGCATGTGTCTCTGCGTGTCCTAGGTCTGCCGTAGATGCTGCAGCTGGGCTGTCAGTAGTGGCAATAGCAGGGCCAGCTCCTGCTCCCCTGTGTCAGCAGCCGTTGGCAGGTGGGCACCATCATTGTCCTCATTCCTAGATAAGGAAGCAGAGGCCCAGAGAAATTAGCAAACTTCCACCTGAGGTCAAGTGCAGGGTGCTAGCCTGTGTGCATCCGGCTCCAGGCTCACCCTCTTTACCTCCAAGGTGGGATGATGCCAAGGCCAAGGTGGCCAGAAGGTGTGGGGGTGGGCTAAACATTTAATGGGCCTTATCTCGTCTGATAAGGGGATATTTGAAATTGCTTTTCTTTCACTGACTAGTAAAGAGGACCCGGAGAGATCAGCTGACTGGTCTGGGAGGCACAGGTGGAAGGTCAGGCCGGGACTGGATTCCACCCCCTCTCCTAGCACTTCCCCTGCTTCAGTGGCTTTTGCTGATGAAACAAATGAGCACACGCAGGAAACCCAGCCCAACTCCATCCTAACGGATCCCACTGTCGCAGCTTGTTTGCATGTGTCAAGTTAATTCGCTTTCCAGACAGAACCACAGACCAGCTTCCCTGCCTCTTCATGCGCCCCCCACCCCCCATCCTGACATCTGTCCTGTGGCCATCTCGAGCTCCTGGCCTGGGATAAGGGGCTGGGCTGGCCAGTTCAGTGTGCACCCCCAGGCCGGCAAGTTCCCTGGCCTGGGTAGGAGCATGAAGTCCGAACTCTGGAGGGAAATTTACTGCACAATAAAGGAAGAATGGCCCGCTTTGGGGACAATTAAAGCCACATTACTGTGGAATTACAGAGGACGCCCGGGGAATTAGCCACATCCAAAGCAGCCATGAGTACCAGGGCCAAGAAATGTGGGGCATTCACTTGTGGGTTCCCTCCTCCCACTAACTTGTACCAGGGCCTGTCTGGTTCCCAAACCCCCTAATTTCAGGGCAAGAGAAAACATTTCCAAAGTCTACCTGAGGGGAACTATCATCTAAAATAACCCTACCCAGCCCCACTTACACCTGTATTAGTTCTATTCTGGTCACAAAACCAACCAAGTCTCCAGCTGGAGGTCTGGGAGGGGGGACCATACCCTGCCCAAGCCCCTGTTTGTATGGGGGAGAGAGGGAAGGGCCAGGATTCTGAGCCGAGTGGACCAGAGCCAGAGCCCAGCCTGGGGCCTTACGTCCTCATCTTTAAGATGGGGATAAATAAGGGTGCCTTCCTCACCTGGTGTTTGTGAGAATATTGGGTAGATAAAATCTATAAAATTCTGTCTTCAGTGTCTATTTATATTTTCCGGCTTCCTTTAGTGAGATGAAAGCAAAGTGGTAAAGTGTGGGGTATTAAGAAGAATAGCTATGTCTGTGCCACTTTCCATCCCAACCCCTGCAGACTGGAAGAAGGTAAGGACTGATGCTGTTTCTGAAGTCATGAACCAGGCAATTTAACTTATGAGAGAGCCCAGGGGAGGCCTTGGTCCCCTTTCATGCATACCCCTCATTTATTTTCACAGGGTACCTCCAGGGCATGATGTCAAAATTTATGAATGGGGAAACTGAGGATGTCAGAGGAAGCAGCTTAGTAAGGAGCAGGGAGGGGACTCTAGGATCCTGGCTCATGGGGAGGTTGTGAAAAGTAATGACCCGTGAGTGCCTGGTGCACCGAGACCTTTCCGGGCGAGTCACCTGCTTCTGTTTTGGTGCTAAAGTGAGTCAAAAGGGCAGGTGTGAGCTGCTCCGTCTCTTGAGTACTGCCCCCAGCTCCCACCTCCCACCCTCTGCCCATCTCCAGCAAGCTGTGACTTGGTATTTGTTCTATCTTTTCTTTCTTGGAGCTCCTAGAAGCCGCTCACACCTTTGAGGCACAGAATTCAGTGTTTGAGCACAGATGCTCCCACCCGCTTTGGGGCGAGGACTGAAGGAAACAACTTTTCTTCATCAACACTTTGGGATTCAGTGCCAAAGCAGGCCACATCTTACCTCCTGTAACCCTCTACTGGTTAGTGGGACTGGAGGGACCCCCCTGTCTTGAGACATGTGGAGGGACCCTCGGCATGTCCTCTGAGTGCTGAGACAGAGCGAGGCAGTAGAATGTCTCTGGTTGCTAGTAAGCTAAGCATTTGGCCTTCAAAACAATTGGAGAAGGAAGGGGTTAACTCACTGCAGGATGCCCCTTGTTCATCAGTCCCTTGGTGGATTCTTTTTTTTTTAAAGGTTGAATCTTTTTTTTTTTTTTTATTGTCTTTATTATTAAATCATAGCTGTGTACAATAGTGCAATCAAGGAGTACAATGTGGATTCTTTCTTGATTGGGAGTTTCAGCATGACAGAGCCAACAAGATGCTGGGATGGCTTATTGTCCCCAAATCTGGGGGAGATGTTCAAAATACTCCACAGCTGGTACTTTAAGGCACCACCCTGGCATAGAGATGCTGGCTGCAGATAGCATCAGTGCCTTTCCACTGGCCAGTGTGCCCTAAAACCTTTGAAACCCTGAAAGAGTAGCTGGATTTTTAGCTAAGGCACTGCTGTCCCTCTATTGCTTCATTGATTCAAAGGCCCATTCAGATATTTAGCTGCAGAGATAGCATCTCTCGGGGAGGAAGAGTTCATGGTAGGCCCCAGGCTGTTTTCCTTAGCTATAACTGATAACTTAGAACATCATTCCAGAAGGACCATTTGGATTCATCCCACATGTGCCCACAGGGAAGTTTAGAGAGTGTGGCATATTCTCCAAACTTCCCCTCCTCTCTCTCTCTTCCTGAAAGGTCATTTGGACATCCCTTCCAGTAACTCGTTTGTAAGAATGTTCACAAGGTCAGTCAGTCCTAGCCTCAGACCCTGAAGGACCTCCCAGCCCAGAGGAAAGGACTTTGTCAGTCTACTTCTACCTCTTCCTCAGAGCAGGAACCTCTTGTACCTTATCCCTCTGCTTGGACACCTCCAGGGACAGCAGAGTGGCTCTCTCCTGGGGGTGGCCCATTCCAGCTCCCTTGGTTGGCTGGAATCTGCTGCCCCTGTTGCACCCTTTGTTCCGTGGTAGGCCATCCAAAGCCTTCAATTATAATCTCATCCACACATTACTGATATCTAAAGAAATTGTTAACTCTGATTAAAGTAAGTGGATTCAGAATTGGGGTTCAGATTTGGATCATTTTCACTGGAGGGCTTGTCCTGACTTACATGGCTATTTATGGGTAAAGATTTTGGGCCACTCCTACTTGCCTTCCTTCTCCCTTGTTTTTCTGAAAACTGTAGTGTGACTTCAAGAGGAGCTTTGCATGTGAAGTTGGGGCATGCTAGGGAATAATGGGGCCTCCTGATGAAAGCCTGGTAGGGACAGAGAGAGGTGATCTCTTTGCCCAGCCTTGATGGCAGTGTCATGCAGTGGGGAAAGCACTATTTTGTTTTGTCATCCAGTGGGCAGGGTCTTTTCCCTTCTTGTTCATCTCCAAGTGGACCCAGATTTAGAAGATGTAGAGGGAAATGATGAGGGAAGGACAAGCTGGCACTAACTAAGTAGAAATTGCAGAACCAGACAACCCTTTGAGTTTAGAAAAACAAAAACAAACAGGACTTTTCTCTCTTGGGCCTGTTTGAATTCAGGGATCCTTTTAACTTCTGGGAATTGTGAGTTGAGAAAATTCGAGTCGCCTTTGATAAAAACTGTCACCGGAAATCACATACCTTAGGCCAGGGGTCCTTAAACTATGGCCCGTGGGCCACGTGGCCCACCAAGGACATTTATCTGGCCCACCAGGTATTTTTGCCACTGCTGCCTGTCCTGCTTAGCAGCTGACTGGTCGCGGGCTGCAGTGCACGTGTGGAATGTGCGCCGCACTCTCCAACTCCCCTCCTTCTCTCTGTCTCTTGACTCCTCTTCTCAATCTCAAGTGAGACTGAGACTCGTGATTGGAGGAGTCACCAGCTTGCCTGTGCAGAGCCTGCTGCTGCCTGAGGACCAAGGTAAGAACAAGTTAGGATTTATTTTTTTTTTGAAGTTAGGAGGCCTATTTTTTTTATTTTGCAGTTAGTAGGGCCTTTTTTTGTGGTTAAGGGGGGCCTTTTTTTTCTGAAGTTAGGAGGTCTTTTTTTTTTTTTTTGGCACATAGGGAATGCCTTTTTTTTTTTTTTCATTTTAAATATTGTATTTGTATTTGTTCCCATTTTTTTTTGCAGTTTTTGGCCGGGGCTGGGTTTGAACCCTACTCCTTTGAGCCACAGGTGCTGCCCCCGTTTTGTTTTTTTACTTCAAAATAAGATATGTGCTGTATGCATAGGAATTTGTTCATATTTTTTTTTTAAAACTATAGTCTGGCCCTCAAACAATCTGAGTCACAGTGAACTGGCCCCCTGTTTAAAAAGTTTGAGGACTCCTGTCTTAGGCAAAGCCCAAGTTTGATGGGGATCTAGAATGCATTGGAGATAGGATGGTCATGCAATTCTTGGGGCATACTTTTACTAAAAATTAATTGTGAAAATTCACATTAAACTGGGCCTCCTGCATTTTTACTTGCAAAATCCAGCAGCCCTAATTGAAAGGTGAATTAGGAAAATGATAAGGCAAATTGCTGTTGACCTGGAACGGCTCATATCAGAACTCTGGTTTCAGCCTGTCTCTGTCCACAAGCAGGAACCTTGATGCCTTGGGCTCATGGGGCCTGGTGTGCAACATCAAATCCCTGGAGCAGTTTGGGCTGTGTTCTCTGGAGCCCATGACTCAAGTCAAAGTTAACCAGAGTTGAATTAAAAAGACAGCAGAGAGTCAAGCGGCCCCTGGGGAGGGGTGGCGAATGAAGGGAGGAGTAAGGTGTCCTGGGAATCATGTGTTCTGCATTAAACCTCCTCCCCTCACTGTGGCCTCTCCTGCTGCCCAGAGTCCTAACTTGGGTCTCGGGTCTGGCATGTGCCAGGCTCAGTGATGGGGGCCGTTACAGATGGGAAGTGACTCTAGGGTGCCAGGAGCCAGGCTTGGCTGGTACAGCCCTCATATGTCTGTCTACTAAAGCACATGGAGTGCGTACACCTCCTCTGGGGAAGAGAGATTGGAAGGAAGCCCCCTGTGCTGCTAACCAGGCATCAGGGCAGGGTGGCCAAGTCTTAAGGCAAAGGGGATTTTATGGCATCAGAGAGCTTTGCTCAGACAACTGCTCTGCTTTGAAAATGCTCTCCCATTGGGAATGAATTACATCAGCTATGGGGGCTGCTTCTTCCTGCCTGAGACCATGTCACCCTCTCCATGCTGAGACTCTGGAATAAGCCCTGAGTTAGGTAGGTGCAGAGTTAGGCAAAGACTCTTTGTCTCTTAGGGCCTCTCCTTCCTCATTTCTTCTACAATAAGAAGGTAAACTAGGAAGCTTTGGAGGGCCTGTCCCCCTTCCCTATTTGGCATAAGTCTTGGGCATGGATGGGAGAGGGGTGGGGCGGGGTGGTCTTGCAGGGTCCTGTTTCATGGAAGAAGCAAGACTCCTGGTCTTTTTACCTCCATTTAGAAACCATTTTTTGCCTTTGAAGACAAGAGAGTTCTTCTCTGTAGGCAGTGGGTGTGAAAGGTTTTAGAATAGGACGGGTGACAAGATGAAGAGAGGTCTGGGTGGAGGGCTGATTGGAAGTGTGGAAGCCTAGAGTGGCGAATGCCACATCCAGACCCAGCGCCGAGGTCCCCAACGGAGTTGGCGGGTAAGCACCCACCCTCTGCCCTGCCTTCTGGGAAGGGCTCTGGAAGGAGGCGCAGAGGGAGGATTTGAGGGGCCGCTGTAGACAAAGAAGTGATGCCTGCTCGGGGCTTACCCAAGCCTCCTCGGCATTTCCTCCACAGAAAGGGGCCTTCCCGCCAGCAGGCGAAGAGGAGGATGTTTGTGCAGCAGGAACCCTGGGCTGTTCCTCTGCAGCGAAGGGGCTGGGAGACTTGTTAGCCTTAGAGGGAGGCACAGCAGCCAAAAGAAGGGCAGGGGAAAGAAAAGGCTGAGATGTTTACAGAGAAAAAAGAAGTCAGCGGAAAAAATGACAGTGAGGTCAAGCAGATTTGGAGGATGGCCCTTCTGCCCCTGGAGGGCCGGCCGCCCCGCACAGTGGGAGGAAGAGCCAGGGGGCCAGGGCTGCACTTTTGGGAGAGGAACCTCTAACCCTGGCACCTCTAATCCTGCCCCGGCCTTGATTCCAGCCCCACGAAATGCCCCACAAACCGACTTCTGCCCTCAGCCTGTGGTTGGTCTCCCTGCCCAGATGGAGTTCTCATTTCTGCTTGAAGAAGGACACATGGCTCACCAGAATTCAGGCTGATCCATCCCCCACCTCTAGTCCCTTCTCCAGAAAGCTCAAGAGGGTCTGGCTGGGGGTGGCGTGGGGGGAGATGCTCCTAGCACCCTTTTGTTTGTCTGACCCTTTTGTCTGATGTCTTGACAAAGGGGCCGGGGCCTTTCCCAAGCCCCACAGGTGTGAAGAACTTGTTACTGTAGTGTTTGTTCAGCCCTATTAGTGGCCTGAAGGACTGTTGACAGAGGGCCCCTTTGTGTTCAGACTTGGCTAAAGCTCTCTAAGCCCTCGACAAACACAGGCCACTTATCTCCCGGGACTTTATCAGAAACCATCTAAAGCCTGTCTTTGGCAAGCCAGGATCCCCAGCCTCCCTGGCCCACTCTTGACTCCTCTGGGGAGGAGGGCGAGGGCTATTTCCAAAGCATTTCTCTCTTTTTTTCCATTTTTCCTACCACCTTGATCCACCCTCTTTGATTGCTTTTCTGGTATCAGCGATAAAGCACAGGTGGTGGGAGGGGGCAAGGCCAGAGATTTTGTCTTCAAATTGGAGCTTAAAGAGTAAATGTCATGGCTCTGTAGGCCTCTGCCTCCCGAGAGGAGGCGCCGTCAGGGAGGGCCTTGGAGAGAGGTAAGGGCTCTGTGAGAAGTTGGCTTCAGGGGGCCCCCAGGCTGAGTGATGGACCCGGGGTCCCTTTTGCTTACTGCTCTCTGTTCACGCCTACCAAGTTCCTGGTAGACTAAAAAAGCAGACTACTTTTTTCTTCTTCAGAATGCTTTCCTCTGCCCAGCTCACCGGAGACAATCATATGCACAGTTCCCTGTGGAAGACCCAGGTGGTCACCACTCCTGTGGGTCACACCCACCTGCTGCTATATCCCGGACCACCTCCTATCACCTCCAGCTTCACCCCAGGGCCATCAGTCCCCTCTGATCCACCCACTGCCCAGGGCACAACCCTGCCACCTGTCCTGCTGAGTCCCACCATGCAGTTTCTCCACTGTAACATTGCCTCAGCACCCCGTCCTGAACTCTAGGTTGCCCTCCACGCTGACATGAGTATGAAAATCTGTCCCTTCTCCCCGTCGAGGGTTTTGGTATCGCGCAGTTAGATTATTAGGACCGGGAAAGAACTTAGAGACTATCAGACCCATGTCTTTGTCTTTCAGGTGAGAAAACAGGCTCCAAGGGGCCCAGTGGGCTTGGCAGGGTCACACACCTGGGGGAGCTGCAGAGCTGAGAGCCGAGCTCAGGCCTCCCAGGTCAGCCCCCAGTCTCCTTCCTCTCACTTGCTGCTGTGTGATGTTTGGTTGACTGTAGTAACAGTTACACTCGCTGTGCCCGGCCTGTCTGTGTCATCAGATCCTTGTCTTCAAACCTTTTTTCTTCTCTGCATTATCCTGACCAGTGGTTCTCAAAGTGTGGCCCTCAGATGGGCAGCTCAGCTCTGCCTGGGAATCTGTGACACGCGCACTCTCACGCCTTGAATAAGACCTGCTCAGTCCAGAGCTCTGGGCTTGGGGCTCAGCAGCCTGTGTCCCAGTAGGCAGTGCTGGTGGATCTGCCCTCCAGGGCTGGAGAGCCATCACAGGCAGGGGCCTTGTGGAGAGGGGCTATGGCTGCTTGAATTGCCCCAGACCAGAGAAGAAGGAGGAGGGGGTCATAGTCTGTTGAGAGAGCAGAGTGCTGCGGTTTCAACCCCAGAGCCTGGCACATCCAGGGGGCTCCTCCGTTCATATTTCTTGGATGAAGAAATGAATGAGCAGTCATGCAGACACAGGTCACGTTGAGGCTGCTGTCTTGAAGTGCCACATCTTCCCTTATGCGTTCTTTGGGACCCTGGGAGTCCCACAGGTTGTCCTCACCTCACGTGGCTCCGTCATTCCCTGGGTGGACTGATCTGCTGCCTCAGGACTCTTCCCTTTCAGACAAGCAGCTTCTCTAGTTTCCTGGCCATGTCTGGGTGATGTTTGCCGATGGTCTTTTTAAATTAAAGTTGAAATGAGGCACCCTCAAGTGACTGGAACCAGACTGGCCCTAGGGGGTGTCCTCCCAACCTCTTTGGCTCACTCTGGCTGGTCACCGCTGCATTGTGTCTGGCTGAGTCTTCTGCTTTAAACCCTGTGTGTAGGGGACAGGGGCAGACCTTGGAGGGAGCTGATGGTGGCAATGTCATTAACTTTTGGCACACCTGGGTGTCTCCAGTGACTATACCAGGGCAGGGAGATTAGCCATCTGGCTCACTGAACCTGGAAGGTAGGTGATATGTAAATATTTATTGAACGCATAAATAAATAAATCCATGCCTTACAGGTTTGCTAGTAATAAAGTGAAACCTACAGTGTGGGTTTTGATTGTTTTATAAATTTATATGGATTTATGATCGTTTCTCTTACGCCTTGCTTACCTGTAGACACAAAAGATTGTGGGCCCCAGAAGGGCTCAGGCCATTTCTGCTTCAGCCCTGTTCCCGAAAGGCGCCTTTGAGAGCCCCGCTCAGAATGATCCCCAGGTGCTGACAGGAGCCAGGTGTGTGTGGGGAGCTGTGGTCGCTCAGCCCGGCCATTTCAGGATATGCTGAAAACCAGGCTCAGAGACACACTGTGGGGGCGGAATACTTAAAATTTATAAACAGGAGTCAAACAATTTCGAAATAAATAGTATGCCAAATAGAGCAGCAAAGTAACAAATAAGAGGGAATACAAACTACCTCAAGCTTTGAAAAATAACTCCCAAATAGTTTTATGATTCTGGAGCAGTCGTTTAAGAAGTTTCTTTTGAAGTCAGACCTCTGTCCACTGTTCTGTCACAGACTCCCTGCCATAAAGTCTCCCCTTCACCTCCCAGGGGGTCGCTCTCTCCGCGCAGTCGGTTATGTTCCGACTGGTTTCTTTTCAGGTGAGGCCATCATCTCTGCTGGACTACACACCAGCAGCAGCAGTGGCAATACCTGGGAGCTTGCCAGAAATGTAGATGCCCAGGCCTTGCCTGGGACCCCCTGAATCAGAACTTGCATTCACCCTGGATCCCCAGGAGCAGTGCTGGCAAAAAGAAAAATTGCCTTCTGCACCTGGACTTTCTTCTCAGGCCTTGTCATCTCCGCCTTGTCCCAGTAGGGCCCAGCACGGTGGTCTCCTTGACTGTGTGTCCCAACAGTTGGGAGTTCTAGATCTGTCATGCAGTTGTAGATGATCACTGTCCATCTCTCCTATGAGATAGGAAACATCAGGGGGGCAGGAGTGATCTGTCATGCTGACCACTGTGTCCCCGGAACCCATACCAGCACCTGGTTCTTCTAAAGGCTGCACTCAATCCTTGAGGGAGTGCCCGACTGTCACTCTCTGGGTCAGTGTTTGAACTTGGAGAACAGCATCTCAGGCAGCGGCTGAGGTTATAAAAATTCACATAGTCTGAAGGTGGTGGGGGCAGGGGTCACAATGTCTGTAACCCAGGGTTTCTCAAGCTGAGCCCTGTGGGCATTTTGAGCTGGATAATTCCATTGCAGGGCCATGTCCTGTGCATTGTAGGACATTTAGCAGCCTCTCTGGTCCCTATCTCCTAGATGCAAGCAACTCTTCCTTCCCCAGTTGTGATAATAAGAAATGTCTGTAGACATTGTCAAATGTCCACTGGGGAGGCAAACATACCCTCGGTTGAGAACCACTGCCCTATCCCCTCCTCGAGGAAACTGTAAGACCACCTTGTGTGTGCTGAGTAGGTCTCCTGGTCCGTACCCAGCAGCCACAGATGCTTCTAAGAAAGGAGCTGGTGAAGGAGACGGTGCCTTTCCCCCAGCACTGCAAGCTGGTGAGGGAGACAGTGCCCCCATCCCCCAAGCTGCCTGTGCAGCCTGGGCATGATGAAGTGATCTGAGAGCTGTGCTTGCCCCGGAGTGCAGGCAGCCCTGGGCTGGGTTCCAGTTTCTTTGGGAAAAGCCCCCAGTCTGCAGATAGTACACATAGGGGTTGGTTACTTTGGACAGTTCAGCTGCAGACACTTAAGTACAAAATTCCTTGTTAGGCTGCAGAGATTATCTGGGCAACCTTCTCAAAATGACTCTCCTGCAAGGGGGAGGAGACTGTGACCCTTGTGCTGGGGGCCGGTGGAGGGGCCCTGGGGCTGAGACCAGAGCTCATGGCCAAATGGCCTTCCTGCTTCACTGGGAGAGCCAGGGCCAGAGTTCCCGAGAAACAGTCTGGATACGGCTTAACAGTGTCTGCTGGATGCTTTCTGGGCCTAGGATAGTCCCGGTGGGACTGGGGGTTAGTTTATCAGGGTCTTCTGGTAAATTCCTCAAACTAACAGAAGTAGGTTCAGTCTCTTCATTCTGTTCTTGAGGCCCTCCTCAGAGTCCCGGGAAGAGTTCGGGGCTCTCAGATGTGGGTTCTTCTCCCTGAAGCACTGTGGGTCTGCTCAGGTGCACAGAAGGTGAATTGGCAAGTCCGAGCCGCAAGATGAGTTGATAGTAGTTCACAGGAACCATAAAAGAAGTGTCACAAGGTCATGCCTCATCCGGGTGTGGGCCAGGCCGTAAATGCTCTGCCTGCTTGCCCACTTACCCATCTCTCTCTCCCTCCCTCCCTTCATTCCTTCTACTCATCCATTCTTCCATAGTGTCTCTCTCTTTCTCTCTCAGTTTGTACAACAAAAATGTACCAAGGCCTGTTGTGGGCTGGAGGATAAACAAGCAAACTGTCCCTGTCCTCAGTGAGCCAACACAGTGGACGAGAGCATTTGTCTTATTTGATCCAAGAGTTTGCTAATTTGAGTGCTCCTGTGCACCCCATATTGGCTAGATGAGGAGCCAGCGCCCAGACAACTGAGGATACCCGATGTCTCTCTCTATCCCCATGACACAGAGCCTGGCTCATGGCTAGGTCCCCAGAAATGTGTGTTGAACTGAACTGACTACGGGGGTGGCCAGGACTGCGGCAGTGCCAGGCTGGTGGGAGAGGCTCAGAAAGTCTTACGGAATGTTGGGAGCTAAGAAGTGGTCACAGGTTAAAACAGGACTTGGAGGACCTTTGGATGGGGACAGGAAATGGGAGCCCATCTCTTAGACCCCCTTCCTGCTGGGTTTCTCACTGCGGGGGGGGGGACTTTTCCTATCTCCCTGCCCCTTGTTATGCTTGGTTCTGAAATGCAGCCCCACGTTAGTGATCCCCGTGCACCGACTGAAGGGGGCACAGAGCTTGAGGCCTCTCTAGCTGGGTGGGAGACCCCTGGGAAGAGGCAGAACCTCTCCAGCTGGGGCAGGGCTGGTCCCCAGGAGTGTCTGCCCACCCCCACCCCCTTCTATCTGGGCTGACCTCTCTGTTCTCACAAAGCTGCCCTTTCCTTTCCGTCTTGAAATCTGATAATGAAACTAATACCCAATATTTTTGCCTCCAAGAGAAGCAGGAGATAAACAGGAAGGCACAAGGGATTAAGGTATCTCTTGAGGAAGGGGCTGGGGACGGGCCCGGAGTTGGGTGACACCTCTATGTGGAGACAAGGGATCCAGATGTGAGCGGCTTTGCCCGATGCATTTTCCCATTTGTGTAGAGAAAATAAAACAAAGAGAAAAGAAAACAAGCTGTAAAATACTTTGCAGAAGTCTGAGCGTGGGCAATCGCCACTTGATGTCCTCTGACAGCTCCAAGAAGGGGGAAGGAGGGGACTGCCTTTTGATGTTCAGCTTCAGAGTTTTCTTTTGTGTGACCAGTTGTTTTGGAAGAACCTTTTGTTGGTGTAAGGTGCATATGGAAGAGAGATACCAGACTGAGCTTCCCCTCAGGGTGGGAAAGTGGGGGGCTGAGCTCCTGGGAGGGCCTCAGAGCCAAGGCAGGCCCTGCTGGGGTGGTGGTGCAGAACAGCTGCCTTCACAGAGGAGGACATGGGATTAACATCTGCTCCCAAGAAGGACCCGAAAATGCTGTTATGAGGCCTTTCCTGGTGCAAGAAGGCCTGAGGAAGTGAGACCTGGGTGGTCCTTCCAGGTCCCTGTCCCTGGGCAGGCGCACTAGGCCCTATGATTTCTGTACTCACGGGAGCGATCTAGATTCTTCTGACTGTAGTCTGGGCCCAGCTGTTACTTCCAGGGTTGTGGATCCTTTCCTCTGAGACAAGGAACTAGGAGCGAAATACTGGGTTGCAGTCCTGGGCCCCCCATTTACCAGCTCTATGGTCCTGAGCTAGTTGGTCATGTCACCTCTCTGAGCAGCCCGTGTCCCTCTTGTTTGGTAGAGTAAGTCCAAAGAGACAGTGCATGTGTGACAGTCCTCTGTGCGGGAGAGCAGGGTGCAGCTTCAGCCTCTTTCTTTGCATCTGGTTGAACTCAGCCCTGGGGGACCCTTGCTGAGGGACACTTACTAAGGCTCCTGGGAGTCATCTCTGATACAATTTGGCTGTCAGGTGCTTCCAGACTTCAAGGTGGGAGCTGTCTTTTCTTTTGAATCCCACACTGTGGCTGCTCTAGAGCTCCTGTTCACCTCTCTTTGTAATGGAGTGACTAGTAGGTGGTGGTTTGGAAGGTGACTCTAGGAGGAACGTTTACATAAAGAAGCTCGTCATCACATCAGAGGGAATAATTAAAGAGGCAAATGTTTTTCTAAAATCACAAATAGAAGTCACATGTGAATAAGAAACTGGTAACAATATTTGCAGCTTGTGTGATAGAAAAGACAAATGGTTTTTAATCCGTTGTATATAAGAGCACTAGACAACATGAAAGAAAACCCCACCTTACTTGAAAACTGGGCAAATGGCATGAACAGGCAATGAACAAAAAGGAAATATAAATAGAAAAATAAACATGTGAAGAAATGCCCAACCTCCCTAGGAATCAAAGACATGCAAATTAAAATCATATGTGTGTGTGTGTTTTCTCCCCCAGACAAATTGGCAAAGATTAAAAAAAAAAAAAAGAATGGTGATACCAAATGCATATTATTCTTTTCCAGGGTGTGGTGAAATAGGGGCTGAACCATCCTGCTGGTGGGAGTGTAGCTAGTACGGCACTTTCTGAGGGCAGTTTGATGGTTTGGATACAAAATTCAACCCAGCAATTCCGTCTTGAGAAATTCACTGTACAGCAGTAATCAGAGCAGAGTACAAATATGTATGTTCAAAGATGGGTCATTCAAGGTGGTTACCATTACGTTCAAAGGTAGTTCAAAGGTAGTTACCATTGTGTTGTTTATAAAAAAAAAGAAACAAAAAAACCTTGGAAACAACCACCCCTTTGTGGGAAGCCCTGCTTTTAAAGACATCCACTTCAGACTCTAAGGCACGCACCATGTATATCCATACAGTGAGTGCCAGACAACCTTTGAACATCATGAAGAACCGTATTTGACATGAAAAAATAGTTTGTCACTATGACAAAATAGGCTAAAAAACTAGACATATGCCAAGTACAATCTAGGAAGGAACAAGATAGCTTCATGGCTCAGCAAGTGATACTTAAAGTCTAAAAGGAAAGATCTTTATTAGTGGAAATAGGAGTGCGGTGTTTACCCTTTCTGGTTTTGTTCTTCAAGTAGATGAATTAAACATATATATAATCTATATATCTTTTGAGACAGGGTCTTACTCTGTCACTCAGGCTAGAGTGCAGTGGCCTGATCATAGCTCATAGCAACCTCCAACTCCTGGGCTTAAAAGATCCTCCTGCCTCAGCCTCCCAAGTAGCTATGACTACAGGCATGCACCACCACGCCCAGCAAATTTTTTTTTAATTTATTGTAGAGAACAGAGACGGGGTTTCACAGTCTGGCCTCGAATTCTTGGTCTCAAGGGCTCCTCCTGCCTTGGCCTCCCAAAGTGCTGGGATTATGGGCATGAGCCCCCTAAACATACATTTCTTTAGACATTCCATATGAATAGAGCATAAAATTGTGCTATAGAGTGACTAAGACTCGGCCAGATCCCAGGTGGAGTTCCATGGGAAGCCTAAAGAAGGCAGGTGACAGGCGATCCTGATGTGGCGAGAGGAGGGCTGTCTGGGAGTGACTGGGTGCCCAGGCCAGGCCAGCAAGGGTGGAGGTGGGTGGGGAAGTGACATTGGAACCAGGACATGGAGGATGAGAAGGATGCAAGTGAGGGGAGAAGGGGATGTCCTGGGAGGAAAGGAGTGCATATGCAAAGCCTCCGAGGGGCCAGACAAGGAATCCTCACACATGGCTCTAGAAAGGGACCAAAGTTTGCAATAGCTGAAGCATAAAGATTAAGAGGCTGGAGGGGAGGCAGGACCAGCTTGTCCAGAGTTCTGAGGTGCTATTTAACTTTATCTCGATGGGCATATTCAGGCTGGTGCTCAGAAATCCTGCTCTGGTTACAGTGTTGAGCGTAGCACCCAGGGTAGCCTGCAGCAGTACCCGAGGGAAGCCTGCGGGGCTGTGCTCAGGCTATAGGGAGCCCAGAGGAATGAATGGATGTGGGGGAGGCACCTCTGGGTCCAAACAGAGACCCCAAATCTGAACCTGGAAATACTGATTTGGGAGTTGGGAGCACTGAGACGGTGAGGGAGGAAGCACATAGACTCTGGAGGGTGTTGGGGTTCGGGGAACAGGGTGCTGATTCCTGAGCAATGTGTACAGGTAGGGAATAGGTGGAGGGAAGAGAGCCAGCGAGGACGATGTGGGTCCTCTCGGGAGGGTGCCCAGAGCAAGATTGGAAGCCATCCAGGTTGACAGTGAGAGGGAAGATGGTGTGGTAGGGTCCAGCGTCTTGGTGGCAGGAGGGGAGAAGAGGCATGTAGGCTGGTGTCACAGTGCCACAGCGCCACAGCAAGGCTCCACACACTGGGCTGAAACCCCAGACAATCACTTTTCACAGTTCTGGAGCCTGGAAAGTTTCTTCGCTTTCTCCTGGAAAGCTAAGATCCAGGTGTTGGCGGGCTGGGTTCTGTGGGGGCCTCCCTTCTTAGTTGACCACCTCCCTGTGTCTCCGCAAGGTCCTTCCTCTGTGCACGCGCAGCCCTGCCGTGTCTGTGTGTCTCCTAATCTCTTCTTAGAAGGACACCAGTCAGACTGGAGTAGGATCCACTCTAAGGGATTTGTTTTAAGTTACCCTGTCTCCAAATACAGTCATATTCTGAGATACCAGGGGTTAGGACTTCAACATGTGACTTTCTAAGAGCATCAGCCATGGTTCTGTGAGGTGCTCGATGAATGCTTGTGTGTGCAAACGGGGCACCAGCGAGGAGCTCCGAGAGCACAGTCTGGCTCCCTAGCTCCGGCAGTGGGGTGGAGAGTAGGAAGCTCTCGCCCCCATGGTGCCCGTCCCCTCAGCAGCCCCGGCCTGATGCCTCTCCCCGTCCCCCTACAGCCTGTAACTGCAACCTGCACGCCCGGCGCTGCCGCTTCAACATGGAGCTCTACAAGCTTTCGGGGCGCAAGAGCGGAGGCGTCTGCCTCAACTGCCGCCACAACACCGCTGGCCGCCACTGTCACTACTGCAAGGAGGGCTACTACCGCGACATGGGCAAGCCCATCAGTCACCGGAAGGCCTGCAAAGGTAGGCCTCACGCCCGGGGGCCGGGGCTGGGTCCTGGGAACACCTGTCTTCCCTTCTCTTTCTTCTCTCCTTCTTTTTGGTTTCTGTTTTTCTAGTCCCCACGCAAACAGGCATAGACTGGGTCTCTCTCTCTCTCACACACACACACACACACACTCAGCCTCCCTGGTATTTGGAGGTGTAAGCCAAAACAAAGGGGCGATGGAGACATGGCTCAAAGGAGAAGAAAGGAGAAGGTGTGATCCCCTGCGAGGGTGCAGGGCTCAGCCGCCAACACTTCCCCCTCCGCCCCCCTCCCGGCTTCTCCTCTGCACAGGTGTGCTGCATACCACAGGGGCGCGAGTCATGTTCGCAGGGCTTACCGTTGGGACAAAGGACCCTCTTTTACCAAATTCAGGCAGATGCACTTCTTTGGGTATGTGTGCACCACCCCCCATCTCCCAACACCCCCCCACCCCCCCGCCACATACACACACAGTCACAGCAAGGTTGGCAGTTTCAGGAGCAGGGTCTCAGAAGGAACATTTAATCCATCTGCAAATAGCTCTACTTCTGAGGACAAAAACAAAATTAAAAGGAGACGGAGACTCTATTTTTGTCCACTGAAGCAAGCACTAATGTTTTAACTTTCTGCTGTTTGTTTTTCTCCCGCCATCAAAAAGGAAGCAATGGTCAGATGACTCAGGAGCTGTTGAAATGATGTTGGAGGGAGAGAGCCCCACATTCACTTTTGGGAATTCCAAGAACCAAGGTTCTCCTGTCCCAAAATGCTGAGTGCTAGGGCCTGTTGTGAGCATAGCTCCCCCAGAAGATATTTACCTCTACGGGCTCTTGGGCAACATGTTAGTGTGGACAGGGTCCTGACATGGGCCCTGTATTGGCCCAGACAGAGGGTCCTGAGCCACAGCACACTCAGGCCCAGGTGGGGAGCTGCAGAAACTCTTGTGTGGTCACTGCTCAGCCTTTGAATGAAGTGAAAGTACCATCTTCTTAACAGGAAAGCCATCAGATGTAGGGCACTTGTGCATAGGACGATTTCCTTATTTGCAGGGCCCTCTGCAAGATGAAAATAGGGGGCTTATTCAAAAACAATTACAAATTTCAAAACCGGGACAGACAAGTGGGTGATCTGCTGAGCATGGGTTCGATGAAGCTGGCCTTGCTTGTGTGAATCCCTTTTCTCAAAAACTAGCTTCTCAGTCTGTCTCCTCTGAGAGAAATCCCTTCAATTCCAAATGCACAGGGATGAGTAGGGTGGCTTCCGAGACGAAAGTGAGTTCTCTTCCCATATCTGTGGACTTACGGCTGCCTCTGGTGGCTGACAAGAGAAATATGAGCCTAAAGGTAGCTGGGCTGTTTCCCCATCAAAAAATTCATGGTGTCAGGTGACAGTCCCCCAGGAGACTTTGAGCAGAGAATGGGAAGGTGGCCCAGGAAAAGGGACCCGAGAAACATCTGCAGAGTCGGGAGGGTGTGAGCAAGACAAGACCAGGGAGGGATGGCTTTGGGTTTTCAGAGAACATACTGCAAGGTATCCTTCTCCTGCACACAAAGTGCTCGCGTCTCTCTTCTACAAGCCAGTGGTCTTGTAAACAGTTGGCTTGCACATAGATTTCTTGGGGGTCTAGCCAAAACATTTTAACCAGCAGCACCCACTCGGGTGGGCAGTCCTGCACGCGTGGGTGAGGATGTCTGGGCTCTACCAGGAAGGGCACCGGTCATGTCCTCCGGTCATGCTGGTGTCTGCTGTCAGAGCAGAAATGTGTGTCCCCAGAGTGGCAGGAAGGAGCAGGCTCATCTCCACCAATCCCCTGTTGCTATGGGCAGGGACAAGGACTGTGTGTTGCTTTTCCTCACTCAGAGTGACTGCTGTCAGGAAGCCACAGGGTCCTCGGAGCCTGCAGCCTGTTCTCCAGGGCTCTGCGTGCAAGCGCTCAGCTTCCTTTGTGTGTGTGTAGGAGGGTCAGAGGAAAACAGGTAAGGGATGCCGTGGCCAGCCTGGGTGGCTGTGTCTTCCTTCCCAGCTCTGGATAGCAGCTGCCCCCAGTCTTGCTGGGAACCCTGGGAGAAGAACTTACAGAAAAGGAAAACCTAAGAATGGATTCTGCTCAGAAAGACACAGGCACATCCCGCTGAGAATCTGCGGAGGGAAATGTTGGCACTCTGCGTGCCTGACTGGGGAGGAAAGACAGTACTGTAGGGAAGCTGCCACCTGATTGATGGGGGACGGTGGGGGGGGACAAAGCTTCAAGGATCCTGCCTCCTGATTGGTGAGGAAGAACATTGCCTGAAGCGCTCTGCTTCCCTACTGGTGAGAAGAGATCTTCTCTCTAGTTGTTGAGCAAAAAACATGAGCTGAGAAGTCCAGCCATCTGATTGGTGAGGAAAGGCATCTCTTGAAAGTTTTGCATCTTTTCCTCTCAGCTCTTCCCTTTTCTGGTGTCACTTCCTTAGGGGATGTGGGAACTTTGAATCCTTAATTCCCTCAAGGTGCACTTCCCAGCAAAAAGAGACTGTGAGATCTTGACCAGCTTTAGGAGAAGTTCAGATGCTGGCAGGGAGTATGTGCTCTGGAGATCTTCACGTGGGATCTCTTGGCCATCCTCTTCCACCACCTCCCTGGATTCTTCTGCCTTGTCTTCCCAGGGCCAGATGGTTCCAGGAAATGGTTCCTTGGGGGTAAGTCCATTGGCCCCAGCATTTTGATCTTTGCTGGTTTGTTTTCAGCAGCTTCCAAAATCTTATAGGTATGGTGCCACCCGCAGGCCATAGGTCCTGAGACCCACCTTGGGAGCCCACCGTAGGTCTTCAGGTGAGGGCTGCACACCCTTGCTTTGTTTCTGATAAATTTTACAGGGCAACAGGGACAAGTGTGTGTGTGGGGTGACTCCCAAGTTAGCTTGGGAATGGCCATCAGTACCCTCTTTAGCTCGACTTCTCAGGGCCTAGGAGGGGCCCGGGCAGGGTGCCGAGGCCACCCATGCACTGCTGGCGATTGGCTGGCTCAGGACCTTGCTCATTTTAGAGCAGGGGTAGACGCAGACAAGAAGAGCTTGGGGCAAGAGCATTAGATTCCAAAAGTTATTATGTAGTCTCCCATTTGGGAAGTTTCATAGCAACAAATTTGTTGGGTTCTTTTTCCCCTCCCCTAGTTTAGAAGCAAACCAGGGCCGGCAGGGTTGGTGCGTACAAAGGGCTGTAATAAACATGCCCAGGGAACAGGCGGCTGCACTCTCCAGCTATTCAGCACAATTTCACAGCACTGGGACGGCCTCATTATGGCATGGGCTGTTGTCCTATACAAAGTCAGATGAGATAAATTTCTCCCTTTTCTGCCTAGAATGGTTTGTGAATGATATTCGTCCTGGAATCTGTCAGAGGATAGGAGGTTTTGTTTACCATTTGTCTTCTTTATGGACTTTGGGGGCTCTCTCTTTTTAGAGCCAGCAAAGAAGACGTTGCTCTTTAACCATTTCAGCCATGCCTCCATTGATAACAATATTAATTTATCATCTTCCCAAACCATCTGTGATGGATAAAGACATTCCAGGAGTCTCCCGTGAACCGAATTGCGATGAGAATTAAGAAATTAACCACCGCTTCTAGCATCCCCATACAAAGGGCTTGCGTTCCATCCCACTGAGCAGCCTACAGTTAACAATGTGGCTGAAAGAAGGCCGCTAAGAAGGTGCCTGTGTCCCAGAGACTCAGGCGTTAGCAGGGCAGAGCATCGACTGTCCTCACCATCTAACAGTCTTTACCGCCTGCCAGTACTTTCCTGCACTCCCACCCACCCTTTATTTCTCCTGGCAGCTCTGCCCAGGGGTGGGAAGTGGGAGGAACTGAGCACCTCAGTCCTGCCCCTTCTGGCTCTTTGGACCACTTTGTGTGCATGGGGGCAGGGGCCCCATCTTTCTCATTCTTGATTCTCGACTTTTAGTTGGTGGCATCATCAGCATCATTTGTCTCTAACTTAGGCTGATTCTTACCCTTCCCTGTACCCTGTACTGTGGAATCACCTGGGGAGAGTTAAAAATACTCCTCCTGGGGACCACCTGCAGAGATGCGGGTTTAATTAATGGGTCCAGATGAGGCCTGGGCATTAGGAAATGCTCCCCAGGTGATTCTAATGTGTAACCAAGGCTACAGACAGCAGAGAATAAGAAACGGAGATGATGAGTTGCTCTTGGGGATGTTGATTAAAGGAAGACTTACAGGTGGCCTGGGCCCCAGGACTTATTCTTTTGAGGGGAGAGATTTATAACAAATGAATTTAAATATTTTTATGACTCTCCTGGTGAAAACTCAAGTTGGGGGGAGCATGGGCGTTCACATTTGCAAATCTGGGAGCTTAGCAGTGCAGACTGATGCCACAAGGTCCGGTTCAGAGCATGAGTCTTCAGTCATCACTGCCACATAGTGCGTGCACCTGTTTACCTTTAGATTTGATCATTTGAAGGTTTAATCACAGCATGTTGAAGTGTCTGGGACTCCCACCCATCTTGGCCTTCCTGACTCTGAGGCAGTATCTATACACCCTGCAAAAGCCTCAGGAACACCTTTTCATTTGGGGGATCCCCTGCCACATTTCCATTTCCTATTGTTTGTGGGGGGAGGTACAGGGAAAAGGGCTGGTCATGTGGGGCAGGAAGGTTGTCAGTGGTTAAAGCAGCCCCAGCTTTGAGGACAAAGACCTCAACCAGAGGAGTGGCCTCCATTGTGTCGAGGGAAGCCCAGCACCCACTGGGTGAGAGAAACTGATGCTTAGACCCTGCAGTGGGGGAGGAAATTCCCAGTGACCTGTGCTGGTGCATCTTAGCCCTGTTACCCAGGGACGGAGCATCAAAATCTCTGTCTACTAGCCAGACGCAGAGGCTCATGCCTGTAAGCCCAGCCCTCCAGGAGGCCGAGGTGGGAGGATCCCTTGAGCTCAGAAATTTGAGACCAGCCTGAGCAAAGTGAGTCCCTGTCTTTACTAAAAACAGAAAATTAGCCAGGCATGGTGGTGTATTCCTATAGTCCCAGCTACTTGAGAGGCAGGAGGATCACTTGAACCCAGGAGTTAGAGGTTGCTGTGAGCTAGGCTGATGCCATGGTGCTGTAGCCTGGGCAACAGAGTGAGACTGTCTCAAAAAAAAAATAATAATCATACCTCTGTCTATAGATTTGGCTCTGTGTTTAAAGTCCCCAGGGCATCAGGCACGTCTCCTGAGCTCCCTCCATTTCAGTCGCCTCGTCTGTGGAATTAATATTCAGATTTCTTGTCTCTTAGTCCCTTCCAGTTTGACATTCGCATTCCGTATGCTCTTCTTAGTCAAAATCTTATGGGTCCTTGCTACACTAGGACATTTCCCTAGAGGTCAAGTTTGTGACGGGTGACTCAGAAAAGCTGGAGAAATCAGGTGGAGGTGGTTTTATTTCAAGGTCCTTGCCCATGAGGAGAGCCCCAGATCTTGTGACTTGCCCACGTGCTGCACTGTGCCAAACAGGGTGTTTGGGGCCCAGCCCTGCAGCTCACCCCCTCCCCGGCATCCCTGACCAGTGTCGTCACCTCCCTGCATGTGACTGCCCTCATCTTTCAGGCCTGCTTTCACCTCAGATGCCAGAGGGACCTTCCTGAAGAACCTCTAGGACCCTCGAGTAGAAAATACTTCTGATCTTTGAGCCCCGCAGGTTAATAATGGGGGTTCCAGGTTCGGTAGCTGAAGTGTTCAGAACATTTTGCTTGGGAAATAGATAGTGGCTTTTGGCTTTTGCTGCCAGGAGGGCACTCTGTGGACCCCATCTGACAGTCTTGGGATGAATAGCTTTCAAAAGCATGGAACTGATTCAGACAGTGTGTCAGGTTCCACCTCTGGGCAAGACACTTAACCTTCGGAGTTTCCTTTTCCTCCTCTGAGTCCAGGGATACTAGCCCCCTTCCCTGCTCGGGTTATGGTGCAGATTACACGATGCGGAGGACGTCCCACTCCTTACGCGTTAACTGTGATGATTCTATGTGCAAGTGTAGGAAAACAGAACAACCAGGACCCTTGACTGCTGTCAGTGTACAAAGCAGACACCTCTCGTTTGGCTCTCTGATTGTGTTAGTCTTTCTGTAAGTGGTGATCTTTGGAAGAACTGGCCGCTCTTGCTTGAAGGGCTTAGCCCGGTGTGGACTTTGTGGCCACTTCCCACAGGATTAGTCGGGGCGCAGACAGTGTGATGCCCTTCTACTCCATCACACTCTCTCAGTGAAGATTTACACGCTTTGGGGGCAAAGGTGACAAAAGGTAGAGATGTACCTGGCAGCTGTTTATGGAGGCCCAGCATGGAGAGGGGGGGACAGGTTGTGTGCATCTGAATGTGGTTTTAAAAGTGTTACTAAGAAAGATGAGGTGGCATCTTGGGGACTGTCTGACCGGACTAGGGCTTGGAGCTGGATGTGAGGTCAGAGCTGGCTCTTCACTGTCCTGTGACTTCTCCCCCACTGCATTATCCAGCCTTCCTGCCCCAAGCCCGTACAAAACACACACATAATTCATTCTCTCTCTCTCTCTCTCTCTCTCTCTCTCTCTCTCTCTCTCTCTGTCTCTCTCTCTCGGAACCATTTGCAGGATCTTTGCCTCAGCTGTAAAACAGGTACAGGAAGACTATTGTTAACTAGATCACGGAGAGTCAAATAACCCAGTTTGGGATTACGGGCTCCCTCCCTTTTCCACTTCCTGCTGTCTGCACCTTGATCCTAGAGTGGCAGGGCAAGGCGAGACTGTGCAACTTGAAACATTTATTCCTTTGTGTCTGGTTAGCAACTGCTGGGGCAAAGGAAAATGGAGCTTGGGACGAGGTTGACACAGACAGTTGAAATGAAGTTTGGGGATTATCGGTGGATTTCAGCGATTCTCACTCCCTCATTAGCGTGGAGAATTCAAGGGTGGGAAGCATTGTGTAGCTGAGGCTGCGGATGGCCTAGGCTGTGGGGGACTGTCATTCTCACTTGCCTCCTCATCCTTCTCTCCAGATGCACAGGGTAAGAGAAGCGTCCTTTCGCCGGTGGGAGCGGCAGCACACAGGTCCCGAGTTCAGCTCAGATCGGAACTAGACTGTTTGCTCATTGACTCAGCAGGTGTCTGGGGAGCCCCTGCTACATGCTAGACGCAGTCCCTTGGAACTTGCTTTCTGAAAGGAGGTTGACAGTGAACAAACAAGAGGGAGATAATTATTTGGCAAGTTGTAAGGAAGGAATCAGCAGATCAGGAGAACTGGGGGAGGCTGCTCTGCAAGGGGGCCCTGGAGTGGCTCTCTGGGAATAGGACGTGGGAGGCGAGACCTGGGGTGTGGGGAGAGAACAGCCACGCGAAGCCGAGAGTAGAGTTTTCCAGGGCAGGACCAGTGTCTGGAGGCTGGACAGGGCATGGAGAGGGAGGAAGGGGCAGCTCGTGGGAGTCTGAGGGGAGGGGGTCCCGTTGTGAGCATGCTGGGAGCCAATGGAAGGCTGTGAGAAGAGTGAACCAAGTGACGTGCCAGGTTTACTTTTAGAAGCACCTTCTATATGATAAACGACAGGCTAGGAAAAAATATTTGCACATCCATATACAGTGGAGGACTTGAGTCCCAAAGATGTGAGAACTCTCAGAACTCACTAGTTTCAGACCAGCCTGGGAACCATGTGAGACTCTGTCTTGACAAAAAATAAAAAAATTAGCCAGGTGTGCTGGTGCCCACCTGTAGGCCCAGTTACTGGGGAGGCTGAGGCAGGAGGATTGCTTGAGCCCAGGAGTTTATGGTTGCTGTGAGCTATGATTGTGCTACTGCACTCTAGCCTGGGTGACACAGTGAAACCCATCACTTTAAAAAGAAAACAAAACTCTCAAAACTCATCAGCAAGGCTGGGTGCATGGCTCACGCGTGTAATCCCAGCACCTTGGGAGGCTGTTTTGGGAGGTCGCTTGAGGCCAGAAGTACGAGACTAACTGAGGCGACATAGGAAGATCCTGTCTCTAAAACACAAAAAACCTCAACAACAAGAAAACTAACAACTGGATTAAAAACGGGCAAAATACTTGAACAGATACTTCACCAAAAATAGATAGATGGCAAATAACTATATGAAACGTCCTTAGTCATCAGGGAAAAGCAAATTAAAACCACAGCGAGCTACTACCACACACCTGTTAGAATGCTGAAACGATGAATTGCTGGCCATCTGAGTGCTGCTGGGAATGAGAACAGCGGGAACTCTCACACACTGCTGGTGGGGACCCAGCAGGGCATAGCAACTCTGCCTAACAGTTTGGCAATTTCTTATAAAGCTAAACATAGGCCTGCCATAATACCCAGAAATCCCACTCCTAGGTATTTATAGTAGAGAAATGAACATTGATGTTCACATAAAAACCTATACACGGATGTTTTTAACAGCATTATTCATACTGTAAAGCAGTGTGAATAATGACCTCAAACTAAAAGTGAGTAGATAAACAGATGGGAGCCCATCCGCACAAAGGGACAGTACTCAGCAATGAAAATGAATGAATTCTTGGCTCAGCACCTGTAGTTCAGCGGCTAAGGCGCCGGTCACATACACCTGAGCTGGCGGATTCGAACCCAGCCTGGGCCTGCCAAACAGCAGTGACAACTACAACACAAAGATAGCTGGGCGTTGTGGCGGGTGCCTGGAGTCCCAGCTACTTGGGAGGCTGATGCAAGAGAATCTCTTAAGCCCAAGAGTTTGAGGTTGCTGTGAGCTGTGACGCCAGGACACTCTACCAAGGGCGACATAGTGAGACTCTGTCTCAAGAAAAAAAAAAAAAAAAAAGAAAAGAAAATGAATGAATTCTTGATTCATGCAGTGACTCAGATGGATCTCAAATGCGTTTTGCTAAGTGAAAAAGGGCGGTGTCAAAAGATCACACACTGTATAATCCCACTTGTACATCGTGTGCACACAGACGTGTGGACAATCCCGCAATAAGACACTCAGAAAAAGGCAAAGCAGTGGAGACAGAGAACACATCAGTTGCCTGGAGTAGGGGAGGGAATTCTCGGGAGTGCTGAGCTCTTTCTATCTTGGTTGTGGCGATGGCTGTAAGACTATGCATGTGATAAAACCCATGGAACGTATACGCCAAAGACAGTGAATTTTACTCTGTGCAGATTAAATAATACGACTGTGCAAACAAAATAATGAGAAGAAGCAGCAACTCCAAGCATAGGATTCTCTGATGTTGTGTCTTTGGGTCTCTTTATTCCCCATCTCCTGATCCTTGAATCTCCAAACTCAGAGACCAGTGCCTCTGGGCCAGCATTCCCTCCTCCCCCCCATGTGTCTTGACTGTCCGATGGCTTCCCCAACATCTTGCCTCAGGTCCCCTCCACTGCAGAACACCCTAACGGCCTCTGCAGGCTTTCCCGTGTTTCTTCTTTGTTGCTGGTCCTTCACCCCTGTTTAGGGGAATGGAGAAGAAATGGGTGCTTGGACATCCCTTTGTGCCTGAGCATCTTCTCCCCAGTGCCACCTCAGGGGAAGAGTTCCACCAGGTTTCCCCTGAGACTTATGGGGACATGAGAAGCCTCTGATCTTGATTGATTTTTTTTCTTCTAAAGATACTGGCCCTTGCTGTCTCTGTGGGCTGCTCTGATGGCACAGACCATGTTCCCATCCTCGTGCTCAGGCCACCAATAAGCCTGGCCCGCGTGACAGGTCTCCCTGCAGGGCTCCACCCAAACCTACTTTCCTTGTGGGTGGGGTCTAGGGTCACAACTAGTCTTACACAAAACAGAGAAAAACATTTCCTCTGACTCAGGAGGGCCACAGGCAGATAGAGGTCTTTGGCATGAGCTGCAGGCCTTGCAGTCTCATGAGGCTTTAGGTTGGCTCCAGGGATCTGCAGTCGAGAGTCCCAAACTCACTGCTAGAGCAGCGTTCCAGGATCCAGGCCAGAGTGATTCTTCTCTGTCTCGGAAGCCTTGTGAGGACTAGAGAGGGAGTTTTCCCATCAGTCTTTGGCGGGACGATGCCTCCCACACCTGGTTTTGAGCACATTCTTCTGGACTAGGATAGGCCTGTCAGCTGTGGACCCAGAAGCACTCCCTGCCCAAGGCCTCTTCTGACACCCTTTTGAGAACAGCCTTCAGGTGGCTGATCTGCAAGCTGTGGTGACTGTTAGGAAGCAGAGCTTGGAGGAACTCTAGAGATCGGGGGAGTCCTGATAGCTGCTCTGTCAGCCTGTGGGGGTCACAAGGGGGTCCTCAGAAACACAAGCTGCTGTGGACAGGGGTGCCCTTCCCCAGCAAAGATGTCAGCTTCCATGGGGAGCTGGGGGACAAAAGGGACAGTTGGGGGACAATCTCCTGTCTCGTGAGTCCAGGGACTGGCCTGGGTGAGCCCCTGGGGAAGAGGATGCTCACCGCGGCTTCACACCGACACATTGGTCAGCTCCAGTTGCCAGAACAAAGAGCCCTGGACCAGGTGTCTTAAACAACAGAGATTTACTTCTCACAGTTCTGGAGGCTGGAAGTCCAAGATCCAGGTGTCAGCAGGGCTGGTGTTTTCTGAGGGCCATGAGACAAAGATCTGCTCCAGGCCCCTTGTCCTTGGCGTGCAAACAACTGTCTGCTCCCTGTGTCTTTGCCTGGTCTTACTGCTGTGCACGTCTATGTCACGTCTGTATAACAATCCTCTCTTTTATAAGGACCCCAGTTGGGTAGGGTTACGGCCTACCTTCATGACCTCACTTTAAATTAATCACCTCTTTAAAGACCCTATGTCCAAGCATATCCCATTCTGAGGTGCTGGGGATTAGGGCTTTAGCATATGCATTGCGTACTGGGGAGGGGGTCACAGTTTGGCCCACAACACAAGGCTAGGCCAGAAGCTGTCCGTCATGAGTGGCCAGAGGCCTGGGTGATAGTCATGGTGATGTCTGGAGTGAGTAAGGGTTCCAGAGTTGTTCTGTCTCTCCTGTCCTGCCTGGATTCCTAGAGGGGCGTGTGCGCAGCCAGCTTCTCTCTCCTCCACAAGCAGGTGCCATTGTAGGGTCCTGCCTGACTCCAGAAGTCCCTGGAATCAGAGTCCTCAGGACAGGTAGCCATACCTCTTATTAGGAGCCCAGGATGGACTTCCCGGAAGTCGTGGTGTGAGCTGCAGTGGAAAGGGAGCCAGCCTCCTGAGAGTATCCCCTGGTGGAGGCCAGGGGCTTCCAGGAACCCAGGACAGTGAATGTCAGAGGGAGGAAACACAGCGGGGCGGCTACTCGGGCACAAGCCAGGAGTCAGAACCTTCTGGGCCAGCTTTGCCAGGGCTCACCAAAGCTCCTGGATCCCCTTCTCTTCACTGATAAACCAAATGTCAACAGATTCCAGCACAACGCAGGCAGGTGCCGGGGCCTTCAGTGGGGAAGGCCCAGTGTGCTCCACGACGTGAGCCCTCTCCTCTGACCCCTCAGGGAGGACACCACAGTGCACTGCCACAGAGGGAGTGATGGGACAAGGGGATGGTTATGGCTCTGGTTCTTTTGGAGCCGCTATGGAAACTCAGCCTCAGCCTAAGTTGGAAGTGATTTTAGTGGCAGTGTGGGCTTCAGACCTAACAAATGGGCTGCCTGTTGTCCAGAGAGGAGAAGGCACTAACCCAGCCTCACTGATAGGGCAGGGTCCAAACTGGGGTCTCCTGTCACCTCTCTGAAACCATTCGGGTCACCTGAGCTGTCGGTCCCTGTGTGATGGCCCAGAACAAGGACAGTCAGGGCTCTCTGCTTCACGGAGAGGCTCTCCAGCTGCCGTGTTTGTGGGAAACCTGACCCCCCTGCGTTCTCAGAGACCTGGCCTTCCGTCTGGCCTCACCTTTCCCTTTATGGAAAATCCTTGGGTAAACTGTTTCCCATGACCAGGTGCCGCCTGCTCCAGGCAAACGGGTGACCTGCCATGGAAGCGATTGACCTCCCTCTGAAAAAGGTGGCTGACTTCCAGGGAACTGGGAGTCACCAAGCAGGCTTCCTGTGGCAGAAGATGTTCTGATCCAGGCCTGTGCTTTCAGAAGGATCGGGGAAGCTCCCTCTTCGGCCCCCTGAGTAGACTCTCTGCAGAGGAAAAGACCACCACTCCCCTGGTGTCCACCTCCTCCCAGCCCCGTCCACCCTCCTTTCGTGGCCCTGTGTGAGTCTGTGAGTCTCTCTGTGTGTGTGGGAGAGAGACAGAGTAGAAATCTGTTTGTGTCTCTGTATTCCTTTGTGAGTATGTATGTGCGTGTGAGTTAGTAGGAATTTCTGTGCTTTCTGTCTGTATATCAGTGTTCATGACTTTTGTCTTCCTAAGAACCAGGCTCTGAGGCTTCCTGTGGACTCAGAGTCTCTGCCTTTGATACTCCTGGTCAGCTTCTCTCTTCTCTGCTGTAGAGGAACCGACCGTGGGGGTGTTGTCATCTGTCAACTCTCCTTGAAACTCACTCTTCTTTGCAGAGGAGATAGTTTGAGCCATTCCTATTTATGAGTTTGGGGGCAAAGTTCTTACTGTGGTGTCATTTTGCTGGGAATTGAGAATGAATTCCATGTAAGTCTGTTAGGATTGCATTTGGCTGCAAGTAATAGGAAGCCCACTTCGTGTTGGTTTAAATGGATGAGAGCTTATTTCTCCTTGAAGGACAAAAGGACCACAGGGGTCATCCAGATGGGGTGCCCTCAGAGCTCCAGGCCCTTTCCATCTCCCTTCACAACACCCTTCTCCTGCAAGGCTGTGGTATCCTCGGTACAGTCATGCTCATTTCATAGGACTGTTGTGAAAACCAGAGGAAACAACGCTTAGGAGGGAGTGCGGATGTGCAAGTGGTTTACAGGTACCCGGTGTGGGTGCTGTTACTGAGGAACGCTCTGCCATGGGCAGAATGAAGACTGGGCAGGTGACACTGCCCTGAAGGGCATCTGAGTGGCCTTCTGAGGCCCCTACTTTTTGGAACCCCAATGACTATCCTTCCTAGAACAATGATTTGCTGGTATAGAAGCATAGGTCAGCCTGCTGCCTCTGTTAGATGAGACTAATGGGTCAGATTTTTTGCAGAATCTTAGGAGAAGGATTTGGAAACCTGGCAGTGAGCATCAGCTCATGTTGAACCAAAGGACAGGCCCTCAGGAAGTGTCTGCTGCACACATAGACCCAGGGCTGCCCTGCTGTTACCGAGGATGGCCTTTGGCTCCGACAGACCTCAGCAGGCGCCCGGCTCCTCCGGCAGTGTGCCAGCCCAGGCAGCTGAGCAGGTCACCAGCTGTGAGGTGCCCCTCAGGGGAGAACAATGCCTGGTCCTCCTGCCTCTACCCAGAGTCTGCTCTGGGCCGGCTCCTGCCAAGATAAAGACAACCTGAGCCAGTGGTGGCGTCCATGTGGGACTTGGCTCTGCACCTTCAGTGACCAGGCAACATTTTGTGACCTTCCCCAGCCAAATCTGAGGAGCTACAAGTTACTGGTCCACAGCTGTGTCCCATCAGCAATGTGGAGAGAACATCTTGGCACGAACTTTAGGATTACCAGCAGGCCTGCAAAGGGGGCCAAGGGAGGTCAGCTGGCATGAGTCTGTGGAGTCCCACGTCAGGGGCTTGGGACTGTGGGTCCCTGTGCTGTGGCTGTCACATTTACAACTTAGAGATGCCTCCCTTCCCATCCTAGAGAAGACGTGAGAGGCCGTAGGGAAAGGTCAAGGCCCTCTCCAGCCATGCCCTTCTCAGTAGCCTTCTCAGTGTGCCTCAGGGGCATCAGGGCTGGGTCTTTTCTTATTATGAGTGAAAAAGACAGACAGTGGGGAATGAACTTGAATTTAGGGTAGACTGAGGAAGGTAATTTCCTGACGGAAGGTTTGACTGCTTTCTGGCAGGGGCAGACTGGAGCAGTTCCCTCTGCTCACGTGCGTCCTGAGACAAGGAACTGGGGGGCAAGATGTCCTGCAGGTGCTGCCCCAGCCTGCCCCCCCAGCCACCCCGCCCCAACCTGACAGGGACACCCATGGCCAGGACCCTCACTCTCACAGTTTTTAGAAGCTTTTGCATGTCCAGACACAACTTCAACAAACAATTCCTCACATTCTTCTCCTCTCTGCTTTCCTGCCTCCCTCCCTCCCTCCTCTTCCTGAGTCTCCTCAGGAACCACTCCTGGGCCCACCGGCTGGGAGGGGCAGTGTTTTATTCACAGACTCGCCCACCCTGTGGGGAAGGTGTCCTCAAGCTCTTTCAGCTCTGCTTTCACTTGTGTGCTTGGATTATTTCGTGCTCTTTGGAGTAAGAACACAGAATGGCCACAGGGCACCAACTGAAGTCTCTGCAGGGCGGCCTCCTGCAGACAAGTCCCCACCTCTTCCAGCATCTTTGGGGAGAGGGCAGGCAGGACATTGGCTGCCCTCCTTCTGTGCTCCCCGGTTTTCTCACCACACTGGGAGTCCTCTGCCTAGGTTCAGGCAGGCAGAATGTAGCCTGGGAAATCCTGGTGTCCTACAACTGCTGGTGTGGCCTCTTCTTGCCCAGAGCATCAAGACATTCCCCCGGGGTCCTCTGGCTGCTCTGTTATTGGGATTGGGTACAGTGTGACAGAGTGAGCAGCCTCACTTCTCCACTCCTTGCAAACTGGGGAGGGGTGGATGGAGCATCAGCATCAGAGCCTTCCTCACCCCTCCACCTGTAGCATGGCCGGCCCTTTTTAGGAGTTTCCTTTACCTCTCCATTCTTTGTTTGTACATTTAATCAAGGCTCGGCGCCTGTAGCTCAGTGGTTAGGGCGCTGGCCACATGCACTGGGGCTGGTGGGTTCAAACCTGGCCAGGGCCTGCTAAACAACAATGACAACAACATAAAAAATAGCCGGACACTGTGGCAGGCGCCTGTAGTCCCAGCTACTTGGGAGGCTGAGGCAAGAGAATCGCTTAAGCCCAAAAGTTTGAGGTTGCTGTGAGCTGTGACGCCATGGCACTCTACTGGGGGTGATATAATGAGACTGTGTCTGAAAAAAATAAAAACAAAAAATAAATAAATAAACTGAATTATCACTGTGACCCTTCTAAGTGCTACAGTTTATGGTTTTAGTGATCCAGCAGCCTGAGGAACTTTGGCTGCAAGGGGAGGAGGGGGAGCCTGGGGAACTGCCTTTCGCTATGACCCCTCTGACCTGGCAAACTGTAGGGCTTTACCAGGTCCCAGACCCCGTTCTTCCTACCTGCAGGGCCAGCTTGGAAACCTGGGGTCTGGGTGCTGGCTGCACCCAGAGTGGAAATGCATAGACTTACCTTGTCCAGGGAAGATGGCCTTCAAGTCCTGACACACTCAGGCAGGATCAGGGCTGCGGGCTTTGTGTTCCTGAAAATAATTGAATGTAGACCTTCCTCCCGGGGCTTTTGAAGGCCTTCCCAACTTCGTGTTCCTGCTGCCAAAGCAGGCCTTTCAAGTCAGTCCATTCTGGTTTTTATTCCCTGTTTCCAGGTGGGCAGGTGGCCAGTATCAGAGCTCTGGAATGTGCGTGGGCTGGGCTGTGCTGGGCCTGCCCCCCATCTCTGCTCTTCCCTGGGGTGGGGGGCCCTACGGGAGGGCATGCACAGGCCCCTTCCACCCTCTAACCTTCCTGTTGTGCCTTCTCCACAGCCTGCGATTGCCACCCCGTGGGCGCCGCTGGCAAAACCTGCAACCAAACCACTGGCCAGTGTCCCTGTAAGGACGGCGTGACGGGCATCACCTGTAACCGCTGCGCCAAGGGCTACCAGCAGAGCCGCTCTCCCATCGCCCCTTGCATCAGTACGTGCAGGCTCCCTGTTTGTCATGTCTCTGGCTGGGGTGGGGCTGAGCCCTTTGGGGATGCTGGTTGCTGATATCCAGGGTGATCGCTTAGCGGTCACCACACTAGTCCCAGCAGTCAGTGCCCGGTGATACTGAGTCCCCATGGGAGATCCCCCAGTCTGTATAGAGTTCTTGCAGAAGAAGCTGGGGGCTCAGCAGAGCCAGCCTGTCTGTGGCTCTCTGTCCTGACACACACTGAGTCTCCTGCTCTGGGAGTCTCAGGGGTCCCATTCTCACACCCACCTTAACTCTAGATCTGAGGTGGGCCCATACTAGGGGCCCCTCTGCTCCTGTCCATGATACATTCAGGGCCTTTGAAGGAGCTGGGCAGGGCTCCTGTGCACAGCACCCACATCCTTTATGAAGGATAATAGAAACCCTGAGGGTCCTGAGGGCCTTGCAGGGCCAGCCATTAGCCTCTGGGTTGCAGAAATGTGAGGAAGGGGGTAAGCAAGATGGCAGGGGTCACTCAGGAGGCTTTGGAAGACAAGCCCCCCACTCCCAATTCCTTGTGCATGGCTGACCTAGACCAAGACAGGGGGTTGGCGGGGCAAGGAAAGGAGGAAATCCCAACAGACAAGGCAGAGCTCAGGCGAAGTCTGATTCTCTAGAGAGCAGAGCAAACTCTGGCCTCTGGCCCAGGGAATTGGCTGCTGATGGTTTTTGTATGGCTTGGTGATTTTTGCCTTTTTTTTTTTTTTTTTTTTGGCAGGGGCTGGAGTACAGTGGCATTAACATAGCTTATTGCAACCTCAAATTCCTAGGCCCAAGTAATCTTCCTACCTCCCAAGTCACTGGGGATACAGGTGTGCACCACCGCACCTGGCTAATTTTTCTATTCTTAGTAGAGACGGGATCTCGCGATGTTGCTCAGACTGGTCTCAAACTCCTGGCTTCAGGCGATCATCCCACCTTGGTCTCCTGAAGTGCTCGGATTACAGGCATGAGCCATTGTACCCAGCCCTTTACCTTTTAAATGGTTGAATCAAAAATCGTAAGAAGACAAATATATGAAAATTATATGGAATTCAAAGCTCAGTGTCCATAAATAAAGTTTTTTTGGAATCCAGTTGCTTCGAGACTTTAATGCCATACTTACCACCTGGCCCTTTTCAGAAGTCAGCTCATCTCTGCTTTAGGGATTTTAAGCATCCCTTAGCCCTGGGTGGGCACTCGCGTCACTGGTCAGTCCTGAGAGTCACATGGCCAGTGCCAGGGGGCCACAAGCACAGAGACTGGGGCCCTCCTTCACACAAGCCACCACCAGGTCCTGGGAGTAGCCCTTGCAGAAACCCACACCCCCAGCAGGTGGGAGCCTTAGACATGTACACTGTCCAGCTGGGTGTGGCCTTCACTTTAGGAACATGTTGGCTGTATTGATTACAGCAGCTCTTCTGATCAGTTTCTGAATCAGGAGATGTTTCTACATGGCTGTTTGAAGGCCATTGCTAATAGCACATAACCAAGGCCTGAGCCGTGGGGAAGAGAGCTCAGTATCCATCCAGAGAACAGGTTGAAATGGTTTTCATGCCATCCTCCAATTGCTGGTCTCACAAATTGTCAAAACCTCTCTCTTTTGTCTGTCCAAAACCTGTAAGGTGAACATTTTTAGAAAGTGAGGATATTTGGGGTTTTGAAAATATGGGGGGAAACTGAAGTCTCCCTTTTGAAGGGAGTTAGGATCTGTCAGGTTGCTCAGAAATGGCTGGAACCAACTGCAAATCCCCAAGAGGAAAGACCAGGTTTTACAATGATGCTGATGTTTCAGAATCAAAGGTCAAAACCTTAGGAAATGGGGATTCTCATCTCCTAACACTACCTTCTCCCTTCCTCTCTGAAATGGGCTGATGCCTGGCTGATGCATTTCCCCCCAGCAGTCTGGTACTGATGCTCAGACAGTGCCTGGGGGACGAGTGCCTTGTTGTGGCACAGCCCAAGATGCCATGGGTCCTCCATCTGAGTCCCAGAGCCAGGTGCTGAAGTTGGATGGCCAGAGGGGCTTTTGTGGTCAAGATTGCCTCCTCTGGCGACTTTCAGATTTGACCTGTTATTCCATTCTGATCCACCAAGCCTCACGTCCTAGCTGACCTAGAATCTGGGGGGCTGAGGTCTTAGCCCACAGGTCAGATGATGGCTTAGAGTCATGGGCTTTGTGGTCACTGAGCAGGGGAAATGAGTCCCTTCCCCTTTGGGACTTATGGTTCATGATTTGGCCTTGTCCAGAAAGAAGAAGCTTGAGCTTTGATGTCCAGCAGCTAAACTGACGATCGGGGGAGACTGACTGAGCCTCCTTACATTTTTGAGGTTGGGTCCAGGCAGCAGAAGGAAGGGATTGTTATTCCAGGTAGAGAGAGAATAATCAAAACGAAGCTCAGGCTTTAATCAGGCCTTTACATCTTCTGTGCTTGTGAGATGTCAGTTCATGGGAGCTGAGCTGTAGTGCAGACCCTTCTCTTCACGTGTGTGGAGTCTGTCTTGGGCTAGTTCCCAGCCCCCTCACGTGTCATCCTGCCAAGAGATCCTTCTCCACCCTGGGGTTGATCTCAGAGGTGAGCAGGGCCCAGGTAGCCACCTCATCATAAGCAGAGGGGCTTGGGCTAGTCCCCTCCTCATTCTGGGGCTGAGCCAAGTTGACATGCAGGTACATCGCACACACCAGGCCAGGGAAGGTTGGTCTTATGTGGCCAGCTCGCTCTGCCCTCTCCCCTCCACAGCCAGGAGGAGATCCTGCCAGGCAAAGGGACAGCTTCCGAAGGAGAGCAAGAGGACACCATTGCTCACTTTCTCCTCTCCCCTGACATTTCCCTTCTTGAGCTGTGGACGGGAAAGTGGAAGGGAGGGTCTTGTGCTGAGCTCATTTGCTAAGGACAAAAATAATGTTTTCTTGCCTTGTTTTCTCTTGCACCTGTCCTGAACCTCGAAAAGAGATCCCCGTAGCACCGCCGACCACTGCGGCCAGCAGCGTGGAGGAGCCTGAAGGTGAGCGGTCCACTCCCTCTCATTGCTGTGCGGCTGTGGTGGGCGGGAAGGGGGCGGGAAGGCCCAGGTTCCTCTGTACCTCTGTCCTGGCCCTGCTGCAGGTAAGTGGCACCCTTTGGGCTGCATTGAAGAAGGTGGAACCACAGGGTGCTTTTTTGGCGACTTCTCTTCTGAGAATAAAATAGAGGAGCTTTCACCAGTGCCTCTCTCTCAAACCCAGAACCCTAAAAATTGACCCTCCTCTGACTTGTGCAACAAAGTTGAGAAGCTGCCTGCCCACCCAACACCACCTGGGTGGAGGGCCTGTACCTCCCTCTGGGGGCCGCAGAGAAGGTACGGAAAAGGAGCTCTTGGGCACAGGGCCGAGGGGGTGGGGTACACAAACAGAATTCAGGGGGCCTGTGAGGTGGGGTGGGAGGAGAATCACGTTGTCCCTTTCACTCTCCTCCAACTGAAAATTGAGCACGATGGAGGCTGCAGATCTCAACAGGCTGCAGGGCCTGAGACTTGGTCACCAGTGGAAATCACACTGTTTTCACATCACGTTACCGTTGATTCATGAATTAGTGTTTATGCTCACTTAATCTTTATTAGAAGAACAGACATAAAGTGACTATTCCTGGGTCTTTAAAGACACCTGGGTAAGTCTACCTTGGTATTACTCGTTTCCTTTGCCGTGCTTGTGTTTAACTTTAGCATTGAGAAATACTGCTCTGAGGAAGGGTCTATGGGCTTCACTAGCCCTTGGCACAAGAAAGGTCGTACAGCTCCGGCTTTGGCCATGCAGAAGGCACGAGTACCAGCTGGTACTGCTGGTACCCCTGGTGAGACAGATCCAGGCCTGAGCCCTGGTCTGGGGGTCACATGCGGCTCTTGTGTACTGGTACTTGGGGTAGAAGGGCAAGGCAGAAAGTGACAGTGGGGGCCCACCATGGGCACCCTGCTGGTCTGGGGATCCTTCCCTTGTCCAGATAGAATTGTAGTGGGGGCCGGATGATGTGGCTCACGCCTGTGATCCTAGCACTTTGGGAGGCTGAGGCAGGAGGATTGCTTAAGCTCAGGTGTTTGAGACCAGTCCGAGCAAGAGTGAGACCCCGGGCATTGTGGCAGACACCTGTAGTCCCAGCTACTCAGGAGGCTAAAGCAGGAGGATTGCTTGAACCCAAGAGTTTGAGGTTGCTGTGAGCTATGATGCCACGGCACTCTACCCAGGGCAACAGAGTGAGACTCTGTCTCAAGAAAAGAAAAGGAGAAGGAAAGGAAAGGACTGTAGTGGGGTGTTGGAGAGCTTGCAAACCCATGTGGAGGCCTGAATATTTTAGGATGCACACTGGATTTTGAGGAGTATTGGCAGTGCACTGGGAACTTGAGAGAAAACAGATTCAGAACTTCCATGTGCCCAGCCCTCAAATAGGAAAGAACACAAATGCGTTTCAGGAAGCCCCAGAGGCCAGCCACACTGGGAAGCCAAGAGATAGTGTGATCTTGGCATCCTCTGCAGAGGCTTCGAGCACCTTTGTTTGTAGGTGGGATGGCGATGAGACGGTTTGAGGGAAGCAGCCTCACAGGGTGCCTGGTGGCTGGATGACAGAACCAAGGCCAGAACAAGGAAGTGCTCTTTGTCATAGCAAAATTCAAAGAACACCCTAAATTAGTCCAGCTCTCGGGGAGAGCAGTTTTGAAGCCAGAAAACACTGAAATGAAATCTCGACTCTTGCTGTCCTTGATGTGATGTCTGTCATCCCCTGACAATGCCCTGCCTGAGTGACACTCACCTGGACACGGTCTCCAGGCTGTGCACGTGGTGGGGGGTGCGGCTTCCCAGCAGGGGCCATGTAGGCAGCTCATCCGAGGGGCAGCGCCTAATGATCTCTCCCTCTGTCTCTGTGTCTCTGTCTCTCTGAGTCTTCCCGCTTTTCGAGTCTTTGCCCCTTGACTTAGAATTTCTCCTAGTGGTTTTTGGCTTTCTTCCTTCCAAATCAGAAACAAACAAATGGGGAGAAAAGGTAGGGGATGACTCCTGAGATTTCCGATGGGCTATGAGGAGCGGGGATAAAGCATATGAGGTTCTTGCTCTACCAGAAAAAAGATACAGCAACTACTAATAAACACTTGTAACATCCTCTTTTGACATGTTTCCTTAGCAGGCCTTGGCGGCTTAATTGCCTTTTCTGACTCTTTTTGATTTTGTTACTGTTTCCTTTCTTTCTTCCCAACCTTTTAAAATTAGGATTTAAAGTGAAGCAAGCAGTACATAAACACCCTTATAAAGTGCTTTCCTCCCCAAGGTGCTGAGTGAGCAGGTTGGAAACTTGTCCTGATGCTTGTAGCTCTGGACAGACCCTTACTGAACTGCCCTAGGGGTCTCCAGATGCCCACAGTCTCTGATGCTCCTTTTGGAGAACATGAACCATCATGGGAACCCAAGTGCTGGGCTGTGGGGCCTCCTAGCCCAGAAAGCCTAGGCTTGCCTTATCTCGGCAGCCGAGACATTGTGGGCCGGAGGCCAGGAGGGCCCTGTGGGAAGCGGGCCTGGGAGTTCAATGTTTCCAAACCTGTCCACTCTTGCAGTGTTTGGATAGGGAAGGCCTCTGTGCGAGGCTGCCTGAGAAAAGCTTATTTACTTTTGCCTGCGTAACAGAGGAGAATTAATAAGCTGAGAATTTGTTCTGAGAGCTGATGGGTGTAACCTTACCCTGAACTCATCCCCTTGAAGGGCCAGCTCACTCAGGGCATGTTCCTTACCTGCTCACTGAGCTAGCTGGTAAGCCACCATGAGGCAAAGAACATGGAGCCCACAGGAGGTCTGGGGCAGGGGAGGCCACGAGAGAAACAGGCAGGAAGGGAGGGGGGACCACTCACCCATAAAGGATGTTGTGCCCAAGTCTTCCTCAGCACATACCCACTTGCTGGTTTTTGAGGTCTCCATATTCAGGGTTAAAAAAGGAACACCTCCATCCTTGCTCGCCATCAACTTGAGGGACATTCTTGATTTGCAGACAGTTTGGTTTTGTGAAGGAGGAGCCCTGGGTTGGAACCAGGAGGTTTGGGATTGATTTTTCATTGGACATTCTTGATTTGCAGACAGTTTGGTTTTGTGAGGGAGGAGCACTGGGTTGGAACCAGGAGGTTTGGGATTGATTTTTCATTGGCTGGAAGCATTCGGACCATGCAACAGCTTCTTTTTCAGTTCCTCCTTAAAGAATGAAGGAGTGGGACCATTGCCTGGGGACTCTACCTCTCTTGGCTGTCTGTGATAGGAATGACTGACTCCCCCTGCTAGGGTTTCACTCCTCAGTAGTGCCTCCTTGGTCTCCCGCCTCTGATAATCCATTTCTCCCACAAGCCCTTGCAGAGGCCCATAGGCTCAGGTGCTGGGAAATACAGTGGCTGGCTGGGGCAGGGAGGGGCTGGTTTGCAGCATCTGCTGCTTTCCTTGGTGTAAATACCCCTTCCAGGGTGGGTTCAGGCTCCCCGACTCACCATCATTGTCTCTGAATGTAAAGTCAGGGCAAGATGTGCATGATTGGCTCCCGGAACCCACGCCACCACTGCCCTGAGCCCTGGGCTGGAAATGGAATACAGAAACCCACAGGAAGGAAGGGCGCCTCTGCTAGCCTGCCCAGGGTGAAGGGGCACACCTGCCTTTTGAGCAGAAGCTGGCCCCACAGTTGGGCACAGAGAAGGGAGCCAACCACGTCCTGGGCTTCCTCCCAGTAAGGGCCTGGGGTCCTCTCTCCAGGCCCCGTCTTCCTGGGGCTTACCTCATTTGGGGCCTTCCTGGTACCTTCTGCTAATGGCCCCAGCAGCCCCAGCCTGGGCTGAGGTCAGCTTTCAAGGGCACCCTTGCAGCCCTTCCAGGGAGTCTGGAGGGAGATGTCCTGGAAGCCCGACAGCTGAAGCCTCCACAGAGGAAGGTGTGCTGTGCTCAGGCACTGCCAGCTGTGGTGTGGGGGTGGGGGGTGGGGGGGTGACCTTAGAGATGGTGCCATCTGGTGGTCTCATAGTGCCTCCATTTTTTTCACTGAAGGAAATGTGGTTTCTATGGACCTGCAACCTGGATAAACATAGATTAGTCTCATTTTAGGCGTTTGTTTACCAAGATGGGGAATAGGTTGGGTAGATAGAGGAATACGAGCTGATGTGACCTGAGAGTGTTGTTGGTGAGATTGGGGGTGGGGTCGGGGGGACAAGAAGGAAGAAAAGGCATGAAGATGGGAGTCTGAGGCCTGAGTCCTGCTTGACCTCTCCTGGGTTCTTCCTTGTGAAATAGGGTAATAATGACCCTGCCTGGAAGGGTGGTTAGGATTCCACAGGCTGATCCCAGTAAAGCCTTTCATTCAGTGGTGGGATTATTGTAAATGTGCAATAAAAACCAATAAAACCACATGAAAAATCCAAACAACTGTGGTCTAATGAGGGGCTGAGCCAGCTAAGATTCCTGCCAGCTTCTCCATCCAGGAAGGTGGGGTTTGAGGTGGGAGGTGTTGGCATGAGGACCGGTGTGGAGAGCTGGCTTGATGTGGGGCTTCTGAGAAGACTGGGAAATAACAAGTCGTGCTGCCCAAGGCAGGAGCAGGGAGGGGACTGCTTGGTTGGCCTCGTCACAGCCTTTCAGCAGCCAGTGTTAGACCCTGGACCAAGCAGGGAATCAAAGAGTAGAAACCAAGGTCAAGTTTATAGCCAAAAGTTGGAGACAACCCAACTGCCCATCAATGGATGAGTGAATAGAGAGAATATGGGACATCCATACACGGGAATATTACCATGGAAAAAAATGAAGTGCTGAATTGTGCTACAACATGGATGAACTTTGAAAACATTGACCCAGGAAAAAAGATAAATGGATTCTGGCTCAGTGAAGAAGGGTACTAAATACATAGGCGTGGGGTGTGTGTGTGTGTGTGTGTATTGCTTACTCCATCCTAGGCATTGTTCCGTATGCCTTATATATTTTTATTATTATTTTTCTTTTTTTATTAAATCATAGCTGCATACATTAGTGCAATCAAGGGGTACAATGTGCTGGTTCCATATACAATCTGAAATGTTTTCATCAAACTGTTTAGCATACCCTTCATGGCATTTTCTTAGTTATTGTATGAAGACATTTGTATTCTGCATTTAATAAGTTTTGCCTGTACCCTTCTAAGATGCACCGCAGGTGTGGCCCCACCAATTACCGTCCCTCCACCCCAACCTCCCCCCTCCCCTCCCTTCCCATATTCTTGTGCTATAGTTGGGTTATAGCCTTCATATGAAACCTTTAAAGTAGCTTCATAGTAGGGCTGAGTACATTGGATACCTTTTCTTCCATTCTTGAGATACTTTACTAAGAAGAATATGTTCCAGGTCCATCCATGTAAACATGAAAGAGGTAAAGTCTCCATCTTTCTTTAAGGCTGCATAATATTCCATGGTATACATGTATCACAATTTATTAATCCATTCGTGGGTCGATGGGTACTTGGGCTTCTTCCATGACTTAACAAATATGAATTGGGCTGCAATAAACATTCTGGTACAGATGTCTTTGTTATAATGTGATTTTTGGTCTTCTGGGTATATACCTAGTAAAGGAATTATAGGGTCGAATGGAAGGTCTATTTTTACATCTCTAAGTATTTTCCAAACACCCTTCCAAAAGGAACATATTAGTGTGCATTCCCACCAGCAATGTAGAAGTGTTCACAATGCCTGGCTATTTTTTTTGTTTTGCAGTTTGGCCGAGGCCGAGGTATGAACCCGCCACCTTCGGTATATGGGGCCAGTGCCCTACTTGATAATCCACAGGTGCCACCCAAAGTAAAGTGTTTAAAATGGCATTAATACAGGATTTGTGTATGCATCTCCCCTATTGGCAAGGTTTTAAAATTTTTTGCTATCCCTACTATGAAGTTCTATCTTAGCATTTATTTTTCTAACTTTAAGGAAAGTTATTGTAATAAATTATTCTTAATATATTTCAGTGGTACTGGTTGTTGAAGCAAATTTTTTCTGTGTTTCTAACGTTTAGCACGTATTGCATCTCTCACCATTACATGAAGTCTTGCCTTGCCACTTATCACCATTGTAGTGATAACAGATTACTAAGTATGTGTTTTACTAATGTTTATTTTCAGTTTTCAATGCTTTATCCTATATATCAGAAGTAATTTTATAGTTCTTTATAATAATTTTATATTATTACAAAACACCAAAACCCAAATAAGCCTGCACACGTCCATCACTAGTTAGATGTTTTTGCATAGGGAATTTTTTTTGATAACTGAATCCTTAAAAGTTTATTCCGATTTTGTGAAAGATGAAACTTACCTGGTTTAAAATTTTTTTATGTTCAAGAGTTAATAAGGACTTGTTTAAGGACTCGTGTGACTAACTCAAAGCATGATACACAATAGTTGCTCAATACATGTTTATTTAAAATGTTCTAAATAGGAAGATTAATTTTTATGTTGATTGGTTTTACAGTATTTGTGCATTACTGACACTTTCCAAACATTTTTAATGATTTATTTAAGTAATTTTTCTACTTCTCAAATACCCATTCAATTTAGATATTCTTGTTTTTTTCTAAGCATAGTTATATAGATGTATGAAAGATCCCTAAGACTTTAACTTTTTACATGATGGACTATTAAGTCTCAACTAAGAATGGGCCTGTTTGTATCACCAAGATAGTGCTTGTCTACTTTGAATTTTAACTCTAACTACCATAACAGTTATGCTTATTATCACAAAGCCAAGACACAGCATATAACAGCAAAGACTTATTTAACATTTTATTTTACTTTACTTTATTTTTTGTTGTTGCAGTTTGGCCAGTGCTGAGCTTGAACCCGCCACCCTCGGTATATGGGGCTGGCGCCCCACTCACTGAGCCACAGGCGCTGCCCACAAAGACTTATTTATTGTATCAGATACCATGCCAATTTATCATTTTATCCCTTGAAAATTTCAGGTAATGTCTCAACTCCTTCTAATTATTTTTCTTTCTTTCATTTTTTTACAAGGTCTTTACATCTGTATTTCTGTACTTAGTCCTTCAGCTCCTTGATCAATAAGCCATTCCTCAGCCCTTTCTCTGTGACAAAATGCATGCATTTAACATTTATAAACTGACAAGTGTGATTTCCTTCATGCTTTAGCCTACTTACAATTAGAGATTGAATTATAGTAGTTTAAATGGGCAAACTTATTTGATCCTATGAAGTTGAGCACATCCTTATTTTTATTACATTTGAGTGCTCCTTAAAATAGAGAATGATATCATATTTTAATTTAAATACATCAGTACTTACTGAAAGTTTATTAAGCATGGAAATGTGTGGGTATATTTATCAAATTGGTCTAAAAAGAGATACTGTAGTATTATTTTCCAATTTGTAATATCAAGTATACTTTAACAGTAGCCTGGCATTAAGTTGTTACTGCATGAGTGAACTTTATATTTGTATTTGTTGGGCTTTACTGAAGTTATGCATTTCACTTTCTTATTCTAAAATCTTCCTCCCAACCCTCCCCCTATTTGAAGTGTGAGTTGTCTTGAAGAATGTACGGTAAGATTCTAAAGTCAAGAAGAAGAAAACATGTTTATAAGTGCTGCTGTATGGTCAACTTTCTTGTTGGGGTTGGGATAGTACAGGTGGCAAATGGCCCTGCTCTTCCTCTTCTAAGTTCAGAACAGAGGAGTCAGGTGGACATCAACATCCTAGATTTATCACTGACTCATGTTAAAATAACTAAATGGAGGATGTGCTTCCAATGTGTAGTTTCTGAATACTTTATCCTAGATCATGGGGGTTTCTGAATACTTTATCCTAGATCAGGTGCTTACCCACACATTTGTGGGTAAAGGAAACAGATACTTGATACTCATCCCAGGGGCAGGCTGCTTACTTCAGAGATGACAGCAGACCCAAATTCATGTTCACTATGGACAGACACTTCTTTGCAAAGAAGAGAGGCAGAACTCAAGCAAGCACACTCAACGGGCTTTGTCTACATCACATATTGGGTAAATCTTCCCTCCTCTCAAGAGGAAGGTAGAGATGGTATAAGTCTTCACTTGAAAGCATTATACCTTGGAAATGAAGATTCTCCTATAATTTTTTTCCTAGACATAAATTATAACTGAAATTAAGCCCATGTCTCTATTAGGTACCAACTACTGATGAGAAGATGGAGAAATATACCAGGTGGTAAAAAGAAATCTGTTTGTGTTTCCCATGTTTCTACAAATAACCCACAAGATGGATAATTCATTCATTGATTGATTTTGGTAAACCAAGTTTTATTTGGCAAAAGTGAATCATCCACTTAAGGAAGAATTTTATTTCAGCTTGCTTGGTTCAGCTAGAGATTTTCTCTTTCAAGTTTCCTGATTTGTGATTTTAAAAATGTGTTCTTTATAAATTGAGTATAATGACTGCTGCTAACTGACATTACGGTATTAATTGCTCTTCCTTAAGCTTCATTTACAACTTTAGAAATTACAGTTTAGTTAGAAAGCTAATTCAGGTCATGTTACAATGTACATTTTGCATAGTGTTTATTAGCGCTACTAGAAAATTCTTTCAATGAATACTCTTCCCTTTATCTGGTGTTGAGTTACTGCTCTTTTTTTTTTTTTTTTTTTTTTTGAGACAGAGCCTCAAGTTGTTACCCTGGGTAGAGTGCTGTGGCATCACAGCTCACAGCAACTTCTAATTCCTGGGCTCAAGTGAGTCTCTTGCCTCTGTCTCCTGAGTAGCTGGGACTATAGGCACCCACCATAACGCCCAGCTATTTTTTGGTTGCAGCCGTCATTGTTGTTTGGCGGCCCGGGCTGGATTCGAACCCGCCAGCTCAGGTGTACGTGGCTGGCGCCTTAGCCTGATGAGCTACAGGCGCCGAGCCTGAGTTACTGCTCTTACAAGATCTGTCTAGTAATGCTATTGTCATGTTATTTATCATGCTGGTCTGTAATGTTATTGTCACAGCAATGTTACGGAAAATAGTCTCTTAAGGTATTGGGAAACCCATTAGTCAAAAATTTGTAAAGGAATTGGATATTATATTATCACCAAAAAGAATTATGGTTAGTATATTATTTCAGATCATGTTCTGGGCATTTAAAGACAGAATATCTCTTATATGAAAGGTTTCAGAAAGAACCCTTTACATGGGGACACTTGCAATGTAGTTTGAAATATTCCCACACATTTCTTAATTTAGAAAACTAGAATATAATTAGATGCTTCAAAAATTGGTACAAATTTCTGAAAAGAAAACTACATTTAAAGAATTATATATTGTTTTTCCCTGTTTCAAATTCTAGAATATCATGAATCAAAGAAAAACTAAAAAAAACTGGCTCTATTTATATTTTTCATTTCTTGTCAAGATAATTTTCTGAAACCTTTGTGTCTGTATGAATAAAAAAATTCTAATTATAATATAGATAGCATAATACTCTTAATCTCTTGTGAATAGATTTTCACATGGCATTATGACAGTATCACTTCATGTATGTATTTAAGATTCTGTGCTGAAAAGTTAATAGCACAGAGCATACTTTAAATTTTTAATCTTCTAAAAGTAGAGAAAGGAAATTTTATTTTAAGGAAAAGTCCATTAATGTGAAAAAACTGGTTAAACATTTATGAAAGGCAGAGCTTTGCTAAGGAATTACAAAGTAATATGTTCATTGCAAAATATGACTGGAATTGTTTAACCTGTCTACCAATAAGAAAAACAACATCCTTCTGAAATGATATATATTCAGTAGGCCAGTACTAATTGTACTTCTTATCAGATTGATCTAAAGAGCATTACACATATATATGCTGTGTTATCTAAACTAAAAATCATGGGAATTTTTAAAGACTTCATTTTATAAGTGATATGTCATTCCCATGATAAAGTCTCTTAACTCACACATTATCAATATTATTTGACATTTCAGATGCAGCAGAACCCAATAGAAAATACAAGTCAAATAGAAGGCCAAAATTTATGAATTAAATTAACTGCATATAGCAAATGTCATCATTTTTTATTGTTTGGTTAATAGAAATTACATTAAATCTTGTCTCTTTCACACACCTAATGAAAGACATGAAAACACTGATATTCATCATGAAGAGTATACTTATGCCTCCTGAATTTATCATGTTCCATAGGTGTAAGAAATTTCAAGATGTCCACATATGTCTTTTTTCCTGGCTCTACACTTTCTTCACTCCTGTCTCTGTGGCTCTGCCAGCTAGCACAGGAAAACTTTTCTCAGAAGACATGGGCATCATCACTTTCGTAGGTTTATGATAGTAATTTAAGACCAAAAGTCCTCAGACTCTTCTGGTAATACTTAGCCAAAAAGTTACAGTTCCTAAGCACTTAACAGATAACATTTTAAGTCTTTAGTCATTCTCTTTGTCAATGGTATACTTTTGCCTGTAGGAATAGTTCCAAATTTGCATGGAATAAGAACACCCAAATCAATTGGCTCTTGTCAAATTATTGAGCTTTTGTGCTTGCCACTTCTGGTACTCTGCCACTTTGCTCCAGCATCTCACCAAACTAGACTACATAGATTTCCTCGGTGTTCTTTCTCACCCCAGCTCTTCTCATTTGCTTCTTGCCTCTAGATACTCTTTCTCTTTGTTCTTCAGTATCACCTACTTATTGCCTCCATCAAAAAGCCCACAACCTTGACACAAACCTGGGATAGATGTCCCTTCTCTGTTTCCCAATATTGCTCTGTCATATCCTTTTGTGGTATCTGTGACTTTTTATGGAAATTGCCTCTGCATCTGTTTTTTCAGCTTATAGCATGTGGACTGTGTCATCTTCATTTTGTAATTACAGTGCTTGTCATAGTAACTGACTTAGCACATAGTTATTGAATAAATGAATGAGGAATGAAAAACACAGAAGCTCTGCTATTTAATCCTAATGAATAATTAATTCAATGTGTAACTATGGGTAAATTACATTTTATAGTAATTCTATGTTATAGTCATACATAAAAATTTTTTATTCTTACTAACACTAATAAAGTTCTCAACTTTTTTCTGACTTATACTTATGAAATGTTTTAGATAAAGAATATAATTCTTTCTTTTTCTTTCCATTGAAATCTGGATCCTCTCCTGTAATGTTAAATGCATGGAATTGCATTATATTCTTTGCTATTATAAAAACAGCCTTGCATTTGTAAGATCAACTGAAATTGATTGTGGCATTATTTTTGTTTTATACATTGTTACTTTTGATAGGCTAATAGTCTGGTTAGGACTTACTTTTTTTCTCTGTAGATAATAGTAGAAGGTATTTTTTAACAATTTAACTCCATTTATATTCTATCAAATTTATATGTATTGTTGTTTTCTATTTTAATTCTGTCTTGTAACTCTTAAAAACACTAGACATGGCCAGGCTGGATGGCTCACGCCTATAATCCTAGCACTCAGAGACCAGGAGTTTAGGAACAGCTTGAGCAAGAGCTAGACCCCAAGACCCTCTCTCTCCTAAAAAGAGAAAAACTAGCCAGGCTTTGTGGTGGGTGCCTATAGTCCCAGCTATTCAGAAGGCTGAGGCAGGAGTCTGAGGTTGCTGTGAGCTATGATGACACCTTGGCACTCTACCCAGGGCAACAGAATGAGATTCTACTTCAAATAAACCTGGACATTTTAATGATTTTTATATGATGCTGTTAGTGTTTGTGTAAATTTACCTACATATTAACACTTTCTTTTATATTCTTCTTGCATCTCAGAATTTTCATCTTAGATCACTATTCTTCTGTTGGTAGTGTGCATCTTTAAAACTTTCATCAGTGAAGGCCTCTTGGTAATGAGTCTCTGTTTAAAGATGTCTTCATTTCTTCTTATTCTTGATGCATTTTTATTGGCTAGACAATTCTAAGTTGGTAGCTATTGTCTTACATCACATGGAAGATGTCATTACACTGTCTTTTGACTTTCATAACTGCTGTTGAGAAATCAGCTTTGTGTGTAACTGCTCCACCAATTCTCTGACTCTATTCCTGTCCCTGAGCATCACATCTTGGTTAGGGTTCATTAGCTTCTTGAATCTATGCTTTGGTGTTTCTAAACATATTTAGACTTTTTTGATCTAGCCTCCCCATTTCTTAACTTCTCTGTTTTGAAGGGCCTCTATCCCGTGTTCTGAATTATTTTTATTTTTATGTCTATCCAGTATTGCCTAGAGAAATTTAGGGGAAAAAGATTTTTTATTTGTACAGCTGATATTGTGATTGAATTGTAACTTTTCTAAAACAGGCAACAGAACAGTAATAGCAGATTTCTGTTTTGGTTGTGGTGCCTTTCAAGTGAGAGAGACTCTTGGCAGTTATATATATATATATCAGTTATATATCATAACCCCTGGCAATGCTCTTTTTCCTAATAAAACTAACCCTTTAAAACAGTTGCATTAAACATTTTGATAAACCATTATTATCATAGTTAAAATCACATTTTCAGAACAAAGAAGGAAGGGAGGGAAAGAAGGAGGGAGGAAAGAAGGAAGGAAGGTCCCTAACTACAAGTTTCACAATTTTTTCTGCAGTGTTTATTAAGGCTCACTTTGTGACCAACCAGATTACCTGGTAGTTTGTCTTTTAATCTATAAATAAACAAAGGGGAATTAACTGAGCAACACTATTAATATTATTGGGCTTCAATCTCAGAGCAATTTAGAGATGATGAACAGGAGGCAACTAGAGGCTGGATATGGCTATTCTTTTTGTAGAGACATAGTTTCACTTTATTACCCTTGGTAGAGTGCTGTGGCATCACACAGCTCACAGCAACCTCCAACTCCTGGGCTTAGGCGATTTTCTTGCCTCAGCCTCCCAAGTAGCTGGGACTACAGGAGCCCACCACAATGCCCAGCTATTTTTTTGTTTTGCAGTTTGGCTGAGGCTGAGTTTGAACCCACTGCCTTCGGTATATGGGGCCGATGCCCTACTAGCTGAGCCACAGGCGCCTCCCTGGACATGGCTATTCTTGGTCACAGAGCTACTAAATGGATCCTTGAAGATGCCATCAGCCAAGGGTTCACTGTCCTGTGGCAGGTTCTAGTCTCCCAGCCACATCATAAGCCAGGCCCATGAGCACCACAAGTGGGGGAAACAAGAGAGGGAAGTCATGAGTCTTTCTGGAGTAGGACACAGACATGTGTTGGTCCCAGAAGTAGTGCCTGTGTCCTCAGGAGCTGCTGGGTCTTTGTACACAGAGTCTGAACCTCGAGGGCTGTGACTCTGGAGCTGTGCATAGGGCTGTGCACCATCTCCAGGGTGACCGCATGACTCCTGTGCTCCAAGCACCCCTGCGATTGATACCATTATTTGACAAACTCATGCCATGCCTTATTTTATCATTTGCTCATTCAACAAATATTTATAGAGCACCTGGTAGGCAGTTAGTAAAACGAAGTCCCTATCCATGTGGAATCTTCATAAGATAATGAATGTATTATTTTATCTTTGAAGTTGTTACCCTCACCATCATTACTGGAATTTCCTTGCTTGAGAACGCTGGTGTGAAGTCTCTTTGTGAGTGTGTTGTGCAAGTGTTCTGCTTCAGACAGGCTGAAGAGAAACTTATCCACGGAGGGTAGGTATGACATGCTTCATTCAGCCTGCAGGGGCGGGGGGAACAAGTGTGGCAAGGCTGCACAAACAGCAAGTCCCTATACCTTTATACCCCAGGGAACCAAAGAGGCAAGATGCCGAGCAGCAGTTATGAGGGGATGACTTTACTGCTCACAGGTGCGGCTTTCTGGGAACACATGGTGCCCCCATGGGTGAAAAGCCCAAACAGCTGTGTCTCACCCACAGAAACATGTGTCACACAATCAAGTCAGAGCACCAGGAGCTCAAGCTCCCTTCTAAGTAGGGCAGAGCCTCAGAGGCTTTTTCTCCCACACCCACGTGTCCCGTCTCCTGTCTGAACTGGAGACACGGGCAGGGAGGCTCACAGACTCCGCTCTGGTTTGCCTGGCGGGTGGCTGCCGCAGGGCTGTCATGAGACAGAAGCTCGGGCTGCACATCCA
>CAUYRH010124990.1:0-29822 GCA_963574655.1 Perodicticus potto | reverse complement strand
AGTAAGTATAGCAAGCAGACAGCCCTCAGAATGGGAGAAAATATTTGCAAGTTATGCCTCTGACAAAGGTTTAATAACCAGAATACACAGAGAACTCCAATGTATTAGCAAGAAAAGAAAAAGTGATCCCATCTCAGGGTGGGCAAAGGACTTGAAGAGAAACTTCTCTAAAGAAGATAGGCGCACGGCCTATAGACACATGAAAAAATGCTCACCATCCTTAATCATCAGAGAAATGCAAATCAAAACTACTTTGAGATACCACCTAACTCCAGTAAGATTAGCCCACATGACAAAATCCCAAAACCAGAGATGTTGGTGTGGATGTGGAGAAAAGGGAATACTTCTACACTGTTGGTGGGAATGCACAATGATACGTTCCTTTTGGAAGGATGTTTGGAGAGTACTTAGAGATCTAAAAATAGACCTGCCATTTGATCCTATAATTCCTTCACTAGGTATATACCCAGAAGACCCAAAATCACATTATAACAAAGACTTCTGTGCCAGAATGTTTATTGTAGCCCAATTCATAATTGCTAAGTCACGGAAGAAGCCCAAGTGCCCATCGACCCACGAATGGATTAATAAATTGTGGTACATGTATACTATGCAGCCTTAAAGAAAGATGGAGACTTTACCTCTTTCGTGTTTACATGGATGGAGCTGGAACATATTCTTCTTAGCAAAGTATCTCAAGACTGGAAGAAAAAGTATCCAATGTACTGAGCCCTACTATGAAGCTAATTTATAGCTTTCATATGAAGGCTATAACCCAACTATAGCACAAGAATATGGGGAAATGGGCAAGGAAGGGGAAGAGAGTGGGGAGATTGGGGTGGAGGGAGGGTAATTGGTGGGGCCACAAATATGGGGCATCTTAGAAGGGTACAGGCAAAACTTACTAAATGCAGAATAGAAATGTCTTCATACAATAACTAAGAAAATGCCATGAAGGCTTTGTTAAACAGTTGGATGAAAACATTTCAGATTGTATATGAAACCAGCACATTGTACCCCTTGATTGCACTAATGTACACAGCTATGATTTAATAAAAAAATAATAATAATAATTTTATGGTTGGGGGTCACTACAACATGAGGAACTGTATTAAAGGGTTGCAGCATTAGGAGGTATTAGGAAGGATGAGAACCACTGCAAAGCTTTTTCTATAGAGCTCTCTCCGCACCATCTAAGGCAAGATGTGACATCTTACCTCTAGGCTGGGGATGAGATATCATAATAGTTTGTTGGCCTTGCTAGGAAGTATGTTGAGCTTAGTGAAAATATTCTCTGTTGCTGGCAAAGCACTGCTGGCAAAGCACTTCACATGCTGCTTAGCTGATACTGAATCATTATTGTTACTAAGCTCATACAACCCATTTTGGTGTCTTGCTTTTAAGACAGTGTAAAAATTTGCTGAAATACTGAGAGGTGTCATTTTACGAAACTAACTCGTTTATTTTCTTTTTAAAAGAAACTTACTTCTGTTCATCATTTTGTATACATACCTAAGACAGCTCCTGGGATATCAGATGTGCTTTTTAATTGGGATGAATGACTGAGAATTTAATACTGGCTTAAAACATCCTGATTTAGAGAAATGAGCACTTGATTTAGTGAAATGAGCACTGCACACAAGTCCTATAATCTATACTCTAGGTTTAGCCTGGCCACTGACCAGCTGTGTGACTAATGTCAAGTCAGTACTTCTTGACTGGCCTTCACTTGCAATTTGTCTTTTGTAGAATAAAATTTAATCCAAATGATTAAATAAGGTCCTTTCCAGGTCTCAGCTTTTGCAGCTTTCTGTAGACTGTGAACATGGGAATAAAGTAGCATTTTTTCAATGACTCATTTGGAACCCTAGAAACTATTAATAGCAGTTTTAGGAAGAAAACCTAAAAATGCTACAGAACTTCTTAACTTACAAACAGATAGGTTCTAAAAGTCTACTTGTTTCTAATCCCAAAAAGATACTAATCATGGAATAGCTAATATCATCTTTTGCTGATTAGCAAACTTGACAAGCACATTTCAGTTCATAAATTGACAACTCATTTGTCAATAAGCTTCTGTACACAGTTGAGAAGTCATTGTTTTCTCTTACATTAAGTTGTATATGTTTTAATCTTTTGTATTTACTTGTAGTTGTCTCACTGGTTGAGCTATGTTTTCATGGCCTGAGCTGGAGAACATAGTCACCATTGGCCTAGGGACCATCTATATGGAATTCTTGGCACCGCCTATGGAATTCTTGACAGTTAAGTTTTCTTAAATAACTTTCCTGAAGGAGCCTTTGTGAGTAAAATGAATGATAGATTGCATTTTAGAATAATATGTGATAAGAACCAAGATGATGAGATCATTTTTAAGATTTCTGGGCAGTTCTCAGTGCAAGTAAAAGTGTGACATTATAGAAGATGCCTTTGGCTTACTTGTCTCCATGTGATAGGAATTGGCCATTTTCAAGGTCTTATATGTTGTAGGATGAGAGAGAAATGACTCTGTAGAGTAGATATCTGCAATAAAATCTGGATTAATCTGTTCACAGCCACTGTCAGAGTATGGCAGTCTCCAGGGTTTGGGGAGTAACTAGGCCCCAGTCACCAGCCCTAGGCTCAGCTTGTTCCTGCAAGGACTTTGTCATATATGGAACCATGGTGTCTCTTCATTTGTTCAGTCATTCAAACTGTAACCAACAGGGCAAGAACCCAGCTATGGTTTGGAACTTCCTCTGTCATTTTATTAACTTAGGCACAAGATCAGAGATGTGTCATAAATCCGTTATCATCTAACTCTCAAGACTGCCTCAGAGGCGCCTATAGCTCAGTGAATAGGGTGCCAGCCACATACACCCAGGCTGGCAGGTTTGAGCCTGGCCCAGGCCTGCTAAACAACTGACAACTACAACCAAAAAATAGCTGGACGTTGTGGTGGGTGCCTGTAGTCCCAGCTACTCGGGAGGCTGAGGCAAGTGAATTGCTTAAGCTCAAGAGTGGGAGGTTTTTGTGAGCTGTGATACAATAGCACTCTGTCAAGGGCGACATAGTGAGACTCTGTCTCAGAAAAAAAAAGAAAAAAGACTGCCTCATCTCTTTGACAGAATGGTTATAACCAGTTTCTGGTGCCCTCATGGGCCAGAGGACCTTCCTCCTCTTATACTAAAATTTCAATTTTGACTAGGATGAAGCAACTTATATTATTTCTAGTGTGTCACTGCATTCTATCCCTACTCTTCACAATCAGTTAAACTTTTTCATTTAGGTGTCCAGGGCTGAGAAGGCGTAGAAGAGACCGGGCTTGTAGCCAGTTGAGAGGTTACAAAAAAGCATCAAAATGTAGGGCAATCTTACATGGGTAACTTTCTCATTCAACAAAATGTGGATTTTATTAGTTAAGGCTTTTTGATTGCAAGCAGTAGAAATTAACTTTAGCTGACTTAAAGGAAAAAGCAATGTTTGGATGGGTATGTAATAGTCTATAAAATTGAAGGAAAAGTGGAAGAAATTCCCAGAGTAGGACAACCCTAGGAATATAGGAAACAGAAAGTAACAGGTACCTCGAGGTACCACTGCTGAGATGAATCCACTCCAGATATTTTCTGGTCTTCATTGTCTGGCTGATCATTCAGATTCCAAGGAGGGAGTCCACCTGGCTAGCTTGCACTATAAGCTAACCTTGTGGCCAGAGTAAGGCCTGGTACCTCAGATGGCCGTTCTACAAGCACTGCCTATAATGAAGGTTCAGGGTAGTTGTCCAAAGCCAAACACTTTTGGGAGTTCCTACCAAAATAAAGGAGGTTCAGTGACAACAGATACCCACCATAAAACCTGTTCTACAGGGTTCCACAGGAATAGATTCAGCCTTACAGGCAAAAAAAGGGTGGGGGAACAAGGTGGGAGAGGGGACTGCCACACAGGGATTTCTGCTTCTTAGCAGCTGCCAAAAAGACTCTTCTGCAGCTTAGGAGTGCTTGGCTGTGATTTTAGTGTTCTTTTGTCTCCCCATGTACTTTTAGAATGTAAGTCAATAAACTAGCAGGAGACATTTTTTGGTCAATGTAGTTGCCTGGAGTAGAATGTACTTTGAAAATCCTTTTAACATGATAAAAATTACCATCATCATCATCTTCATACGTGGAAAACCAAAATTATGTCCAGTGATTAGTGGTAAAGTGACAGAAGAACATGCCAGCTACTTTCTGACTTTTGAGTTGTGCAGATGGATGTGATTTGAGTCTTTGTGGGCTTTGACAAGAGTGACTGGCTTTAAACACTTTGCCGGAGTGATATTTCTGCTTCCATAGACTTGAGGGGTTTGTAACAAGAAGCCATGTTCTGGATAGTAGATTATAATAACAAGGGATTTTAAAGTGAGGATGACATTGATTTGGCATGTGTTCTCATCTGTATTTACTCCTGAATATTTTCCTTTCTGTCTTCTTTTTCAAGCGGATGACCAGTTGTTTTCCACCATTTTCTTCTCTCTTTGCCTCTGTTCCTGATATCTTTCTTATCCCTAACCATTGCACTTCTGTGTTTTCTCTAAATCTTTTTCTCTAACCTTATTTTCTTTCTCCCCTTCTTTTCCTTATTTGGTTGTTCAGTGTGTAATTTCAGTTTCTTTTCCTGAAGTTCTCTTTCTTTTTCCTTCTCTTCTATACCACCAATCTAGTCTCTACCACCCCCAAACTTTTTATCTCTTCGCTGCTAATCCCCAGTGTGTTTACTGACCTGTGTGCCAAAAGGTAAAATCCCCAGCACCCTTCCCCCATGCCAAGGCAATGAACAGCAGTAGCTGTCATTGCTCAACCAGTTCCTTGTGACCCACAAATCAATGGATAAGAGCCCTGGGAATGAAACTTGCGTGCATGAGTTTGTATATATACATGAGATATATGACAATGTTTACTGATGGAGAGAGACTTGGATCTTTTCTGATAGGAAAGAGAACTAAGCAGAAAGCTTTACATAACCTTATTTCTTTTTTAAGTTAGTGGATGAGATCCTAAGCAGTTATATAAGGAAAATAGATGATATTAAAGAGAGAAACAGGGACAGGAGACTAATAAACAATCAGGCATGAGATATGCTGCTAACACACTATTGATAGCAAACATAAGAAACGTACTACAGATGTAATAAGGAACACAGAGCAGGACCAGAAAAGAAAGAGATGGCCATAAATGCCTAAGTGATTCATATGTTTAAATGGCAGCAAATAGAAAGAGGGCAGTACACATAGTGTGAAGGGCAAGAAAGGGAAAGTATAGCCAAAACTGGCAGAGATGGTAGAAGAGAAATAAGAAAAGCTGTCCTTGCGTCAGTAAAATATTACAAGTTGAACAGCAGCTGGGGAAGAAACTACAGTGTCTGCAGTACTTTGGGCATACACAAGCTAGGTAATACTAAAATAATATCTTTAAAAAGTTATTTCAGAAATCAAGTCCCCAGTAAAGGGAGTTGGAAGAATTTGACTAGATGATATAAGGAACAGTGGCAAGTGATACAAACCTTAAGCAGGAAAAGCGATTTTCAAATGATACTGGCAGGCTAACAACCAGCAAAAAAGAAAAGCAAGATGGTGCTATGTACCCCGAGTGTTGGGAAACCCACCTGACTATTTGCTAAGTATTGTGTTAGGTGCTTTACACACACCTCTATTTTAAACCTCAGTATACATAAAAGTGAAGCCTGAGTCTGAGGATGATAGCCATTGGAAGGAAAAAACAGAGAGAATTTTCTGAGCCAGTTCCAAAGTCATAAGGCTCAGGGGGAATAACTTTGATTTTGTCAAGTCAGAGTAAACAGTCAAGGGCAGCAGACGTAGGATATTGTCTGAGGTAAATCAGTAGCTCAGTCTGTTCTGTCTTATTGCAAGGTCAAGGACCATAGCAAGCCAGCCAGTGTTTTCAGCCATGGAAATCCCCTAACTTTCCAACTGCTACAGTCCCACAGTTCTGAGGTTTTACTCATGGGATGGCTCCCTTCCAGCTTTCAAATCTCTTCAAGTTGATTAATCATTTTCTTGTTCTGACTCATTCGGGCCTCTAGAAAATAGTTGTAAGTACTGGATGAGCTATGTAGATCAAGGAGGTCAGCTAAATTGGCTTGATGTTGATCTATAGAAAAACCTAGAAAATATTGCCAAAATCTTTTAAGCATACCATCTTCAGATGCTGGTATGTAGGCTCTGGCAAAAGGCTATTGGCTCATGAATGTGTTTGAAGCAAAGTATTTTCATGATTATTAGGAAACTAGGGTATATGTAAGTATGTTAAGATTCTGAATTTAAGGTTAGGTCATAGGCTAGGTAGAATTTCATTGTGACATCTTATTTTTATGCTTCTTTAGATGGACTATGGGCCAGATTATTACACTCCCCCAATAATAACAGCAAACACACATATGCTTATTAGTCAGGCACTATGCTGAGTATTTTCCCTGAGATCTTACTCATAGGACTGAAAGTTCAGTTCTGGTTGTATGAGCCAAGGCCGTATATACCAACTACATTATTTTCTCTGGCTAATGTTCCTCATCATGAAGTTTATTTTAGAAGAGATGTTCATTTTTAAATTCATGGTTATACTTTTAAGTTACACTGGAAAGTCCACTTCTCTTGCTTAGTAATACTTTAATCTTCTGGTTTATTCATTCAGTTTATAGATGTTTATTAAGTATCTGAGCCTAATCATCGCTGGAGACATAGTTGTAAATAAGACATCACTCTAGGCCTAAAGTTGTGTTAGTGCTTTGTGACTGGTATGAGCAAGATACTTAGGGAAGCCCAGAAGCAACAGAGAATATTTCTGCAAAGGAGAGGAGGAAACACTTGAGGCAAAACTTTGAGAATATTTAGAAATTTTCCAGATTGACATGGGTGGAAGAAGCATTGTTAATATGAGGAAAAGCAGCGTAAATGCAAAGAGGTGTAAAAGGATGCAGTATGTGCAGAGTAAAATAAGACCTTTTTTAATGAAGTTATAGTAGAAAATGAACCTAAATAGGTTAAGGTGGGGTGAGATTTTTGTCCATCTTATGAAGCACATTGAAGTGTTATCCTGTAAGTACTGGAGGCACTTGTGAAGGTTTTAAAGAAAGAGGAAGTTCATTTGATTACATTTTCAGGAAGAGAATTCTGGTGATAGTGGGGGCGGGGGTGGAGATAGGGGGGAGGAATGGTAAAAATGTGACCAGTTAGATAGCTGCTGTATAGTTGGGAAGTGAAGTGAAGGGACATATTTGAGATGCATTTTAGAAGTCAAATGGGCAGACTGTTTCTGGTTGGCTATACTGGTACTGGCCTGTTTGGGTGATACCCCTGGTTAGGGACTCAGATCAGGGTGGATCATGATGCCTTCAACAAGAAATTCAGAGGAAAAGCAGCCTTAGGGAATGATGAGGTCTCTTTGTATCATGATGACACAAGACATTCAGATGGAGAAGCCCAGTAAGTGACCGTAGTATGGGTCAAGAAAGAGAGTGGAGAAGTACCTGAGGTACCATCGTGTCCTTAATGACAGGCATATGTTCCTTAGGGTTACATGTACTTAGGTGATTTTGTCATTATGGGAACATGATAGAATGTCCTTAGAAACCTAGATGGTACAGCCTACCACACATCTAGCCAAATCTGTATAGCATGTTACTATACCACACATGGTAAGCAGTTGTAACAAATGCTAAATATTTGTTTATCTAAACAGAAAAGGTACAGTAAAAACACAATATAAAACATCAAAAAATGGTACCATACAGGGCACCTACCATGAATGGAGCTTGCAGGACTGGAAGTTGCCCCGGTGAGTCACTCAGTGATGGTGAGTGAATGTGAAGGCCCGAACATCATGCTACGGCAGACCATGGACGCTGTGCACTTAGGCAAGGCTAAATGTATATAAAAAGTGTTCTTTCTTCCGTAATAAATTACCTTTTGCTTACTGCAATTTTTTAGTTCATATACTTTTAATTTCTTTTAACTTTTTGCCTTTTTTGTAGTAATACTTAAATCAAGCACAGGAGAAACTGATATAATTAAGAGAGGAAGTAAATACAAGCTGTATAAAGCTACTGCCAGGTAACACAGCATACTGTTTTACTGGAAGCTTTTTGTTTTTTAAAAGAGTATAAGTACACTCTAAAATAACAATGTGGCATAGTAAATACATAAACTATTGTCATTTATTATCATTACCAAGTACTGTGTACCATACAGAATTGTATGTGCTAGACTTTCATATGACTGGCAGTGCGATGGGTTTATTAACACCAGAGCACCTCAAATGCATAAGTAATGTATTCTGATGCAATTTACAATGACTACAATGTTACCAGGTGCTAGGAATTGTTCATCTGTTATATTGCTGACTGAACCATCATTATGTGGCACAAGACTATACTGCTACACTTGAAGTTAGAACTGCCAGTTAGATCAATCAAGCAGGAAAAAAGGGGGATGGGGCAAGAACTACAGTGAGTATATTCTGTTGTTGTTTATTTTGTAAAGAGACGGGGTCTTGCTATATTGCCCAGCGTGGAATACAGTGACTGTTTACAGGCACTATCCCACTACTGACCAGAGCAGCAGTTTTGACCTGCTCATTTCTGACCCAGGGCTAGTTTACCCTACTTTAAGCAACCTGGTGTTCCCCCCACTCCTGGGAGGTCACCACATTGATGTCAAACTTAGTACAGACACCCAGCTGGCATAGTGCACTATAACTCAGAACACCTGGGCTCAAACAATCTTCCTGCCTCTGCCTGAGTAGCTGGGACTACAAATGTGCACCATTGTGCCTGGCAAGATTGTATTCTGTTCAGATTGTGTATCAGGGAATCTAGTCACACTATACAAAATTTTAGGAATCAGTAATTGGGGTGTTGCAACCATGTTTGTTATTTCTATGGCAGGATGTACTTTGGATTTTGTTCTTTCCCTACGCATGAGTCACAAACATTTTTTTTTTAATTGTTGGGGATTCATTGAGGGTACAAGAAACCAGGTTACACTGATTGCATTTGTTAGTTAAAATCCCTCTTACAATCATGTTTTGCCCCCAAAAGGTGGACTCACAAACTTTTTAATGAGTTTCAAAGCCTCCGTCAAAAGCAAGTAGGACTCTGACCCCTTCTAGGCTGTTATTTCATGTGTGTTGGGTAGGAGCTGGAGAGTTGTTCTCTGAAACACATAAACACATGATCCTGCTCACTTTCCTTGGCTGCCCTGGAGTCCAGATGACTATTGGCTCGTCTGTGTAGGTCTGCAGACATCCACAGAAAGAATTATCATTTGTTTGCAGCCCCTTAACTGATCGTAACAATCCGTTCCTTAAGTCTCTGGGAAAGCACACAAATTGATTCTCCAGCACCTGCCCATTTTCGAGGACACCTGTATGACCCTTCACCAAATCAGCTGAACACTCCCCTTCATTCAACTGCTATTTTAATCATGGGAGCAGTGATGTTTCTGCCTCAAAACTCCCTGTCCTGGGAAATTTCTTCAGGAGAGAATTATTGGAAAAAAATATTTTTGTTGTGGAGCCAATTCAAGGATTTAAATCATTTAAATCTTTTGCAGCCTACAGAGCACCTGGGCTTGAGTGTCTATTCCCTCCTGACTCTTTCAGAATGACCTGTCTCTTGAATTGAAGCTCACAGCACATTGAGAGACTATGAGACTATTTCCTCCCACTATTCACTAAGGCCATGAAAACATTATGAGTTCAGATAGTCCAGAGCCAGTTTTAAGCATTCCGAGAAGGGGACCAGCAGCGTACTAGAGCTTTGGAGCCTGATTTTAGTGCTGTGTGCATAACAGTCTTGTGCAAGCAACAAAGAAGGGTGTGGAGCCACCTCCTTCCTGAATGCTACACTTTTTGTGTAATAATTGACTTGCCATTACTTACGCTTTGGTTCCACCCTACCCCTAACATTTAGCACTTTACACTACAAGACATATGATCTATGATAAATACTGGCTAGCTGTTTGGATTTTCCAAGTGGTGGAGGTTACTTAGCATATAGGCTTCAGAGCTCCTTGAATATAATTCTCTTTACTAATTACAAAGGAAAGAGTACGTGTATTGCTCCAAGGCCATAGCTGGCAGCCATGGGATTCGCTGGCCTCAGGCATATTCTTAACTCTCTGGCTCAAGTCTTTAAAAAATATATGAATTCACTGTCAGCGTTTAAAAGTTGAGAGATATATAAAAACCCAGGTTTCTGACTTTTGCTTAAATTTGGAAGACCTGGCAACATCAGGCTACGTTCTTGCAGACTGACAGTTCATTGGACCTGAGTAGCTGCTACCCCCTTTAGAGTGGGCACGCCCCTCCCGATTCACCAAAGTCTCCAACATTCCCTGTTTTTCTACCTACCCCTCCCCATTCATATATGTTACATGCCTTGCCTCTAAAGGTTTTTATTTATAGACTCTGGTAGTAAAATTATTTAGATGCTTGCAAATTAGCTTAATGTTTCAGAAATATTTTAAATAGTTTTATTGAGATAATAGTTCTCATACCATCAAATCCACCTATTTAAAATGTACAATTTGGTATTTTTTGGTTTTATTCACTGAGTTGTTCAACTATTACCATTATTAAATTTTAGAACATTTTTATCTCCCCCTCTCCCCAAAAAAACCTTAACCCATTAGCAGTCACGCCCCATTTCCACCCACTATGTCCTCTCGCAGCCTTAGGCTAGCACTAATCTACTTTCTTTCTCCATGGATTTGGGTTGTTTCTTTCTGCCTGTTAGCTCTTATGAATAATGCTACTACTACGAACATTTGCACATAAGTTTTTGTATGGACATATGTTTATATGTTTTCATTACTCTTAGGAATGTACCTAAGTGGAGTGGAATTGGTGGGTATTTGTTAACTCTATGTTTTAACATTTTGAGGGACTGCCAAATTGTTTTCCAAAGTGACTGGGCCATTTTCCATTCCCACCAGCAAAATGTGAGAGGTCTGGCTTCTCCACATCCTTGTCAATGCTTGCTTTTTATTGCAATGTCTTATAGCCATTCTAGTAGTTGTAAAGTGGTATTTAATTGTGGTTTTGATCAAAACCATTTTTTAAATAAAATATGTATAATTCTTTAATTTTTACAAGGAAATGTTGTTGTTAGATTAAGCTAACCCTTATTCGTCACTGGGATGCTCGTCTTGGTCTCAGGTCTTAAAATCAGAAGATAAATGTAATACAATGTGTCTCTGGCTTGTGGTCTGGGGAACACCTGGAGTGAATTGCAAGTTGGGGTTGACGTGATGCTTGTTAAAAATTCAGATTCCTGGCTGGGCATGGTGGCTATAATCCCAGCACTCTGGGAGGCCAAGGTGGGTGAATCACTTGAGCTCGTGGATTTGAGACGAGGCTGAGCAAGAACGAGACCCCGTCTCTAAAAAATAGCCAGGCATTGTGGTGGGCATCTGTAGTCCCAGCTACTCGGGAGGCTGAGACAAGAGGATTGCTTGAGCCTAAGAGTTGCTGTGAGCTATGATGCTATGGTACTCTACTGGGAACAAGACAGTTAGACTCTGTATCCAAAAAAAAAAAAATTCAGATTCCTGGATCCCACCAGAGATCAGAATATCTAGGGTTGGAGTATGACCTTGGGCAAGACATGTTGCTCCTCTTGACCTGTTTCTGGAAAGAAATTGGAGGATTGTACATTATGATATCTATGATCCTTTTGGCTGTAATGTTCAGCATCCTGTGAACCATTATTAGAAGACACTTGTCTCACAAGAATCTTGGTACCCTCATAGCAAGAACAACAAAATGACATTTATTGAATGGTCACAGCACGTAAGATGCCATGCTGGTTGCTCAAGCCTCATAGATAACTAAGCTGTAATCTCTGTCCTTGTGGGAATACAGTCTCCTGGAGAAGACTTATTCCACATGAGACACAACTGTTATCTGAGGAAACTGTCTCCCTCTACTCTCCTTTGGGAGTGCCAGGGTGTGCGTGTGTGTGTGCATTGCTTTCCCGTGACCTTTTCTGTGCCTATCCCAGGCTCCTCTTCTCTGATTCCCTTTCTTAAGGGGTTGCAAACAGCACCACAGCCACTCTTGGTGTTGAGTTTAGCCAGCAATGAGGAATCCTGAATGTGTAAAATTGCTCAAGAACAATCACAACCCTCCCCTCCCAGGAGTCCGGCTGCAGTGCCTGGCTTTGATATGTTTTCCTCAGTTCACTCCTCTGTTCTGTTCACTGCTGTCTCTTTTCCACCCACCCCTCCTGTCAGCCCAGCCCAGTAGTACTGACCTCGACCTCAGGCTTCTTTGTCCAACAGATTCTGACGTAGCTATAAGATGTTCCAATAATCTCATTTCAAATATGTTCCTTTGTCTCCCTAAATATACTTTACTGACAAGAGTTCTGTTCTTTAGTTGAGAAAATTTGGCCAGTCTAAGTGTAATTCAATATCTGGATTAAAAAAAAATCAAAAGTTCTTAGGTTGGATGTGAAAAAGCTACATTAGTCACATTGTTCTGGCCCACAACTGTTCCTTAGTTGATTCTCTCAGAAGGCCACAGTTGGGCCATGAGAACATCCTCAGAGGCTGCATAACAGAGAGACCTACTCACTAGTTGTGACACTGATATTGTCCAGCAACCCTATCCTGTCTGTATCAGCAGCAGTGGTTTTTATAGGGCATCCTTATTACCCTGGGTGCTAAATCTACAGTAATAAAGACTGCCTTGGGTCTTTAGTTCTCTCTATCTCAGGACAGACCTCACTGCATCTATTTGGAGTCACAGCCCGTGGCTATTATATGTGTAATCAGTGGGATGACTTAGAATAGTACCTCTCACCTCTGGATCTGGAAACCTTTAGCAGCCTCAACTCCACTTCATTATACAGCCACTTAGGGAAGGACAGACAATAAACAGGAACTTCTGGTGACTGTCTGGTCAGGGGGAGTGGAGAGAAAAAGATGGTGCCCCCTAGCAACGTGAGCCTCTTTTACTTTAAGCCAATGTAGTAGAACCTTCATAACTGACCACCTCCATGCATTGACCTAATTTTAGGTTAACCTAATTTTCATAGACCAGACGTGCACCACATATACGTATCTAATAACTAGTTCAGTAGGCCTAGCTCCTTATGTTGACCCCCTCCATAAGCTGACCAGTTTGTTACAGCTCCTTGGGTGGTCAACTTATAGAGTGTATATTGTAACTTGAAGCTCATGTAAGTGCCATGGTACTTTAATACTTTTTATTTACCTGATATTTCATTAGAAGTGCTTTACTATCATTTCTGGGTGGTTAAAAGGTGATAGAAGGATGATCATTTCTCTCACTAAACAAGGACTAGCTATGGTTTCACCTGGCTCCGAGTCTGGCTCTATGTGGTGAGTCACTAGTAGAATGAGATAAAGTGTTCAAAGTACAAAACGCCTCTTGTTTTCATGTGGCCTAATGTTTGTTCACATCCCCACCCTCATTTATGTCTCAGTGAAACAGGTTCTGTTCCCATTCCCATCCCAGCTCACTCCTAGGTGATGCCAGACTCAAGGACTTCAGTCCATGGAAACTTGCCCTGATAGTTTTCTTTCTGAATTATAGGAGTGTTTTCTATTTCCCTAAGTTAAGCTACCGAAGAAAGGTTTCCTTACCCTTTTGTTGGTTGTCAAGAACGAAAAGGAAAGGAGCCAACACTTGTTCTATCTCACTCACTGTGCTGGGCACTTTTCATCTGTTGTTATTAAACTAAAATAAAACCCAATTCATATGTGACATGTCTGTAGGACAAGCAATTGGAGCGAGCTTGCCATCTTTGCATGTTTATTCTCTTAGCCAGGAGCTGTGTTTATGTTAGAGCTTTAATCCCAGATACCTACCAGGACCTAGTCTATGATGTTTTCTTGTCTTTTCCCTTTTAAATGTGACTCTGGAACATGAAAAACCCAAAGTGTGTATTTTTCACTTTTGTTAATGGCTATACATTACATACCGGGTTGGAACTTAGTGTCAAATAACCTTTTTTTTCTTTTTCCCTTTCTTGGGTGAAAAACATATTTATTGTCTTTTTAAATTGTCAGTCATAGTATCATGATAAAATATTTGGTTTTATCATTTTGGTTAAATGGTTCCATTTAAATTTAAATTCTTTCAGTTCTCAGATTTTACTCTTTTTTTTTTTTTGAGATAGCTTCTCACTTTGTCACTCTGGGTAGAGTGCTATGGCATCCTAGCTCACAGTAGCCTCAAACTCCTGGACTCAAACAATCCTCTTGCCTCAGTCTCCCAAGTAGTCAGATTCTACTTTTAAAAAATGTGTAATTTCTGCATATCTCATGCCTACCCCAGCCCTAAGAAAACCAGTTCAAGTATTTTTATCCTACCATTCCAAGACTAACTCATGATTTCCCTGCCCAGTCAGGCTCCTCTTCATGAATTCTGGTGCTACCCCATCCCCATCTCTTGTGAGCTGTGCAACCTTGGGGAGAGCCTGCCTTGGTTCCCCCATCTGAGGACATTCATTGGATTATTATGAGGATTAAGTGGCGGTGACAGTGTCTGTCCTATCTCCAGGCTTTCCCTGCTCTGTTAACCCCTGTACACTGCTGCCAGATCAGTCTGTCTCAGCCTGCCTGTGCCTTGGCTCTGAAGCTTCTCTGGTTTCTGCCACCTGTGCTTTGATATTTGAGGCCCTTCCATGCTGGTCCACATTGTGCTTTCCAGACCCATCTCTCACTGCTCCCCAGCATGACCCCTGTCCTCCAGCTAGTCTGGACTAGTAAAGCACTTCATAAAGGTACATTTGCCTTCTTCACTTTACATTTGGCCTAGTCGGTAGTCACTGATTCGTTCTTAGCCCCAAATGAACTCTTTTTTCATCCTTGCCTGTCAAGAGACCCATCATGCTTTAAGACACCCTTCCTAGCCATCCTAACTGGGAGGTGACCACCAACCTCTGAACTCCCCAGTAGTCAGTACTTAGAAAGTACTTGTTATGGATTGCTTGGAAATAGAAGGTATTAACGAATCTTGTTTCCCCTTCCAGATTGTAAGTCCCTTCAAGATAAGTCCAGTTTTTCTAAAATGTCAGCTCTTAATAAACATTTGTTGAACAAATAATGAACCCTCCCCCCTTGTTACCTTTTTTCCGCTTAGTTTGAATTCAGTAATTTTCTCCAGAGTTCAAACAGAGGAATGCAGAGTATATAGTAATCAGGATTTTGCCTTACTTCATCAATATGCACTTTTTGAGTATCTGCTAAGTGTTAAGAATTGTGCTAATTGCTGGGGTTAAAAATAATAACTAGATGTACAATTTACTGAACCCTTTCCTAGGTGCTAAGCACTATGCTAAATAAATATTTTTCACACATTATGTTGCTTAATATTCATAAGAGTTCCATGAGGAAGATATCATTATTATCAGTGCACTATGATGTGAGCTATAGGTCGGAGAAGTTAATATCTTGCTGATGGTCACCTAGCTAGTCACTGGTAGAGCCTCTTAGTTATGAGCTGCTCCTGGAAGGTCATGGAAGGACCTTGTGCAAAGAAGCCCTCTAAAGCTTAAGCGGACCCCAGTGCTAGAGGCTGTCTGCTGACAAACTCCTGTTATGGGACACAAAGTCCTTCCCCAAGTGCAGCTCTGGGCAGTGTGTTTGAGCAGATGCTGAAACTAACAATATTCCCATAAGTAGTGTGTGCCTTATGGGTTGTTATCACTGGTATTGATTAAACGTGTGCTCTTTAAAATTCACTTATACCTAATAGCTGGAACTGTGTATACCAGATTTTAAAGCACATCACTACTTTTGTCTTCAAATCACTCATGGCTTTGATTCACATGTGATAATCAATGACATTTCTTTTCTTTTTTTTTTTTTTTGTAGTCACAGTTTCTTCATGTTATAATTTTTGGAAATGTACTCAAAACTTGCCTAGAATTATCATGCCTATTTTCTAGTTAGGGACATATTTTCAAGATGATTAAATTTTTTAACCTTTGTAAGTTTTTGGACACTGAAGTTTCTTTGTTTTTTTTTCTATAAAGCATTATTCATATTTTTCCCTAATGTAAACTTTATACATTATGTAAACTTTTAGGCAAGAAAGCAACTTTCTACATACTATTCAGATTTCTAATAGTTTGTCTTTTGGGTTAAATCACCTAGCATGTGAGAATTACTAAGTGCGTAGTAACAGCACTATTGAATTGTCATGGTTGATGTTATTTTGTATTTTCTGGGGTCTAGATTGATTTTTTTGATCCAACCTTGGAGAATTTAGTTTCCCTTCGTTCACTTATTTATAGTTCTTCTGTGGGTATGGTTTGGAGTCTTGATTTTTATTGCTTTAATTGCTCTCTAGTAATCAACACACTATACACATCCCAGGTCCCATGTTCCCTTTACATATGAATACACACTATTCAATGACTCAACTAGACTATAATAAATTCCCTTTATTCTTGGATATCGTTAAGATTCTGGGTTACTGTGTTGGTCTGTTTCCTTTAAATACACAACTGACAGCATTGCCTACAGCAAACAGCTGAACTTTTATTTTTGTTGATATTTCATCATCGTGGGTGCATCCTAATCTAATTATATGTTGATTTGTAATCAACAGAAGCTTCCTCTCATTTAATTTTCTGTTGACTTTATATTCCCTCTGTTTGGAAATCTCCAGGATTATTGTCTCAATTTCAGTTTTATTAAACAGGTCTCCTTTCTTGATGACATGCTTCCAATCTCGACCTTCCTATTCAGTTACTGTCAACTCACATTTGTAAAAAAGCCCCAAACACACTGATATGTTTGTGGGCTCTGTGTAGCCATCTAAAATGTTATGGAAAGAACTATTTATGTTGTTATTGTTGCTGTGAATTAGTCCAGTGGCCCACACCTCTCTGCTGTATAATAAGATGTACTTGGCATTAAGAGTAAAAATAACCTTAACTGGAATCCTTACTGAAGTCTGATTTGGGTACAATGAAAATTCATCAAAAACATAGAAGCTGTATTTCCTAGGAAATCGTGGCTTTTTCCTGTATTTGGGAGTGATGAAGATACGCCCAAGAACTTGGAACAGATACAGCATTGGCAGACAAACAAAAGAACTATAGGGCAGAGCTTCCTTTTTATTCCCCGAAGCTCTCTCCCATTGTCTGGGAGAAGATAAAGCAATACCCAGACAAAAGCTGCTTCAGCGCTGTCTTTTGTTGATAGGCTACTAGTGTTCAGTGATTCCTCCAGCCCATGGTGTCTGCTGGACAGTTGCAGGCTTTTTGAAGCCATTGTGTTATTAGAGAATAATTAGAGTGAATGAAGCAGGGGTAGGGGTTAACAACAATTCTTTGTTGCAAGCAATTGCTAGTCTTGGCATCAGTATTGGTATCAAGGCCAATCTACTGGAAGGAATCAAAACAAAAGATGGAAAGGTTGTGGTTGGTTTGTCTAATCCAGCCAGCAAATCCACCCGTGCATGGCCATTGTGCCTTGGGAGCTCTCTGGAAATGCCTTTGGTCACACTGCATTCCAAGCCACTGGGTGAGTGATCTCTGGGCAATCTCGCACATGGATTTCCTAGAATGCTTCCCATAAGCAAAAATGGGGTTGTACAGGTGTTGTCTTCGTAATTAATTGGCATACTTTATTAAAAAAAAAAATCTCCTAACATTTGAGTAGGTGAATGGCATGGTATGAAAAGCTTATAGTTTTTCCTTTGGAAGGAAGAGTTGGAGAAGGCTCTAACACAAAAATAGCGGAGATGTGTCAGTGGGTTGCCAAGGTAAAAACACCTAGGCAAACCATGACCTGTGTCCTCCCTGTCTCCTCCATCCTCTCCAGGCCACTCAGGCCCTATCCTGCTCCTAGAATCTTAATGCCATTTGTATTGTGGTCTAGAGGAGGCCCAGACGGGGTGGAGTCCAGTACACTGAGGTAGCCATAAATTTAGTACTTCAACGATAGTGGTTCTTACTGGAAGGCTTTACAAACTGAATACCTATCTCTTCTCAACAGTTTAGAAAACTGGAGCTGCTGCTAAATTCTGCGTCGGGTAGACTTGTGGCTATGGTGATCAGATTTTTAATATGTTAATAATTCATGGCAGTGGTGCCTTAGATAGGAGCCCGGGGTTTCCATTTGGAGCCTATCATTCAGTTTTTATATTATTAGTTTGATCTGCTCGCACGTGCTGCTTCGTATGTCCTCCTCCCCAGTCAGCTTTCCATCGGAGATTCCCGCGCATGGAGGGGCCTGCCTCAAACATTTGGCTCAGATCTCGCAACGTAAGTTACCCTATATCTCTATTCCTGTTGCTTATCAAAAATGACAGAGACACAGGCAGTTTACAAGTAGAGGTAGGCATGTCTCCAATGAGATTTATGACTTGGACACATATTCCTAAAAGGCGAATTCCTGCTCTCACAAAATGAATAGGGCTCTAATCCCACAATCTGATTGGGGCCAAGGATGACTTACATTTGAAATCCCAACCAGAACTGTTCAAGATTGGTATTAAGCTCTGAGCAACAAGGTAGAGGCAGTGTTCCCCTCCACATTATCCTGAGAGTGGCTCTGCTTGCCTTTGTGTGTGAGAATCTGAGGCTATCCAGGGGCAGGAAGAGGTGGTGTGGCAAGGGAGGGAGGCAAGATGGCAGCGTGCTTATTTTCAGTTTGTCAGCTGCTCTGGAAGATGGCCAAAGCGAATGAGATACAACAAGCCCTCAGGATTGTTGTAAGCCAAGGAGAGACAATGTCCCTTCTTTTAAAAGTTCTGTGGAATTTAGACCTAAACTTCCATGTGTATTTGATTTGGGACAAATGTGAAATCCCTAAACATTCCTAGGAAGATGTTAGCTCTCAGGAACACACAGTGGGCCCTAACTCCCCAGACAGAAGTGTATCTTGAGGCAGAAAAAAAGAATCCAGTAATGTTCCATTTAGCCTCCTGGCTCTGTTTGGCCAGTGGAAAAAGATTGATGGGAACTCTGATTAGATCTGTTTCTGTGGCCTCCAGCAGATTATTGGAAAGGCTTGAAAAAATTCTTTTGACACAGGAGGTGGAAGTTCTAATAGATGGTGCAAAGGAAAGAGGTAAATCTTCCAGGCCAAAACATGCCAGGGTCTGTACAAACTAAACAGCCAGGGAGAGTAAGCAAAGCTGAACATTTTTGTAAGACAAGGCACAGCCATCATCCTAAAGGAGTGGGAATCTGAGACATTTAAAATAAGGTGGCTTCCATATGGGAAGAGGAGCTTATGATCCTGATGTGGTTGTGATTTCTGTAACAGAAGTCAATAGCTGGGTTTTTTTCTAGGTATGAGTTATATCCTTTACTGGCAATTGTGTTCCAAATTTGATCTCTCTGCAGTGTGACTTTGAGTCTGACATTCACATCATGAAAACTCCAGGCTATTTTTGCTGTACTCCCAAGTAATGTTGACATTTCTAGGGAGAGAGGAAATCTGGATAAATAAAATTCTTTCTTGGCGTTGTTAAAAATATTACTAAAAAGAGCAAAGAGTATTTTCAGAGCTAAATGGAAGTAAAGTCTTTCTTTGTGATTTTGAAAGGCCAGGTAGGTGGCTGGGCAAGCACTTTCGTGGTCGGCCTGTTTGTTTTTGCCCCGTGCTTTCTGAGCGGTTCTGACAGAGGGTACAAACACACCCACTATAAGAGACAGTGGCCTTCTCTCCTAAAGCTGTTTTCTTTCTGTCCTGTGACTGAACATTTATAAAACTTTCAGAATTTCTGAAGAATTACATTGTAGCTGGTCTGTCATGAGCTTTGAATTTTCTTTGAATTTCACTATCAAAAGCAGAACAGCAACTTGTCATCTAGAAGGAGAATTATTGAATTTACCTCTTACTTTTTGCACATTTGGAAACCGAAATCGAGAATAGTTCCGCAGCTTGCTTGCACAGCTAGTTAGTGTGGGAACAGAAATGAAAAGCTCTATTTCCTGATGCCTGGTTTATTATCACAATGTAAACTCTCCCCACAAGAAGGAAAGTTCAGTTCAGATTCTCTGTCATTTTAAGAACTTACGAGAGTATACCAATTTTAGTAGAAACAGCTAATCAAGATTCCTTATCATTCTCAATGGAACATAATTTTAAGGAGAAACAGTTGGAATAAGCTAATTTTAACTATAAGGCTAATTCTTTATTAGTCTGGTGGGTGGATTTTGTTTGTATGTTGCATGACATACTTGAACATTTTCTTATTTAATACTTCTTCTAACCCTGAAAGCACTTACTTGAGAATGAACACTAGCTCTCTTGGACAAGTTCAATGCACAAAAGGCCGCATGTGTAGAAATTACAGCCATAACCAGAGAAGAGACAGGTAGTGGGGGAGGCAATCTTCGTAGTTTACAAAATGCCTTCACATATGTTTTGTGACTGATCTTCAGTACAGTTTTTAGAAGTAGGAAGAATGGGTGTAAGTACAGTTGTTTCCCAGAAAACAAACTCAAAACTCAGAGATGCTGCGTGACTCATCAGCATGGCTAGGAAGCTACTGAATTGGAACTCTAACCCACACTTTATTCCAGGCTCACTGCCCCTCTTCCTACTTCATGATGCATTGTGGCAGAAGTAATAATGCTTTAAAAAGCAACCCTTGTTCTTTTGTTTGCTTTTCCCTCTCTTCTATGAAGCAGGCGCTGCAACCACCATCCATCACCTGCCCAGTTCCAGTTTGTCTTATTGTATTCATGGAGGGCATAGGCCTTTTAAAAATCATTAATGTGGATTTTGGAGGTTATGTTCTTTTTTCCTTCACATTCTAAACTTCAGACTTCATGCTCTTTGGCTTTCCATTTAAACGAGAAGGACTGTTGTAATTGTTGGCAAGCCTCCCCGGGCCACCAGTGTAAATGAAAGATCTTCATGTTTAGAAAGAAAAAATTGGAATTTAGCAAAGTTCATGATTATTTTTATTCTTCTAACACAACACATATTTTTTTAAATGTCATTTGTTTGTTTTCGCACACAACACTAGGTGGCAGGATAACTACACCACACAGCATTGGTATACTTTGTTTCTTGCTATTTGGAGGGAGCAGGAGCCTGAATAGTGAGTGAGGCATATACCATCTGTGGCTGCATGACATTGGACCAACTGGCCTGGGCCAATATTTTCTCAACAGGGAACTGGCTATAGTGATCCTAAAACATATGCTTCCAAGATACTGTCTTTAAGGTTTCCTTCTTTCTTTTTTCCCCCAGCTCTTCTGCATTTTAATTTTTCTGCCCAATTGCACTCTGGTAGCAGAGGGTAGACACAGCCTGCAGGCAGCTGCTTTGGAATAGCAGATTGGGATGGATGTTCCCAGTGGTGCTGGCACTCTTGTCTCTGCATGCCAGTGGGTCATTAAGGTTCAGGGGTAAGGCACCTGAGCCCTCTCACCCTGACTGCTCTATTAGAGGGACAGCCACTGCTGGCCTCGGTCAGCTTGAAGATGCTGCCCCCATTAACTCAGGTATACAGAACAGGTGTTTTGTTTTTAAAGCACAGCCTGATTTGGGTTCAGCTTTTTTGCTGGTTTGGAAATAACTATGGCCTAGTCAGTGGGACATGGCCTCCAGTTTTTTCCTAATGATTTGCTAGTGTCTGCTCCCCTACATGCCACACATGCCACAGGACACACTAAGTTCAAGCTGCAGCACAGCTTTGTCCTTGCATGTTGTGAATAGTAGGAACTTGGGTGACAGAAATACTTTTTTGGATTTTTGCTGAAAAAGAAAAGAATGGCATTAAAATAAAATAATGCATACTAACTAGTAACAATACTCTAAGTATGCTCAACATTAAGTAACTCCAGCAAAACCAAGTCTGAGTATATAAAATTGATCAAACAAAAATATTTTATTTTAATTATAAAAGCATTCTTTATAACTGGAACCACATGTAGATTGAATTTAGTGAGTTCCTAATGTGAATTGTAAACGATTTCATCTATAAAAATGAAAAGTATTTAAATCTTAACTTTTTAGGAACCGACTTGTTGCATAAAACAGAAACCAAGTAGACTGTAGTTTTACACACATACCTACATTACTCACTATACTACTTTGTAACAGGAAATCCCAGGGTATTTTTTACTTTTTAGCTGGGGGTCTTGGTAATTGCAAATTTTGCACACACAGCACTGGTAACATGGGGGGACTTTGTTGAAGTGACCAAGGCGAGTCACAGTAATCAGGGTAGTCCTGCAGGTTAGGGATATGGGGGGGGGTTGTTTATTTGTTTGCATGCCAGAGCTACAATTTTTTTTCATAAATAATAAACTATATGAGTTTTGAGAATGCCTCAAGCAACATTTACAGTATAAATCAGACCAAAGATATTAATTGCAGGCCACCACCATAGCGATGCTTTGAAGCCAAGAGAGGGTGGTGAGACTTTCTTGTTTATTAAGGAAGAAATTCCAAAGCAGGGCTCAAATTTCCAGGGGGATAGGCCTCTTTATTGTTTCCTCTAATAGCTGCTTTGGCGCTTTAGTGAATAAATGTGCCACACAATAATACTAGATGCCGTCTCTGAACTTTAGCCTGGCTTTGCTCCCATTTTTGTATTTAGCATCCATTCTGAATTATTTATTTATTTTTTCTGTTGTTCAACATTCCTCATTTCTCTCCTTGCCCTTTTGTCTTCTTTCTTTTCACATTCCTCCAATTAATTGATATCTTCTGCTCTTAGGACCACAGCAAATGTGTCTGTGGATTTTTTCATGTGGATCTTCAATTCACTATGCAAGCTATACTTTTAAGTTTCTGGAATAGAACATTGATAAAAATAAGTCACATTTTGTTTCTGTATTTGTTTCTTAGTCAAGAAGTTTAATTTTCTTACTCTGATGCCTGAGGCATAGAGCTATATGGTTTACTTTAAATTTAGTCAATTCCTTTAATTTGATGTTTTCAAATTGTAGAATTTTTTGGATTTGTATTTCTAAAATGATCAACACAATGGTAGTAGTTTTATTATTTTTGTCTATGGAGAGAAAAAGCATACCCAAAATAGGCAAAGTCCTCCTCCAAATCCTCTGGAAAAGGGCCTTTGGGTATTGCCCAGGCCTGCCAACAGCCCCAGGACCACCAGCATTCATTCACTGAGGAGCTCATACTTACATCTCAATGACAACTCAGAACAGACTCCAGAGGTACTAGGGTTTGTCAGAAAATAAGTGAGGGGTGGGGAACATTCATAGTAGGGGAGAGAATATTGGTAAAACACAATGGCTGCCCCAGTGCAGCCACAGTGTTACAGCCAGAGGTTAACAGGAGTTCCCGCTCCTCCACCTTTGTGGACACAAGCTGTACATCAGCTTACCAAGGTTTTCAGCATAAAAAAAGCCAGCTAATGTTCTTGAGTGTCAGTTTATTGAACTCTCCAGTGCAGCCTCATAACTTATATTAATTGGGAAGAAAATGCTTCCAGAGAACAGAGAGATGCTGGACAAAACAATTTTGTCTTTGACTTAGTTGTCAAGGCCCTACTGTTTGGCGTCATTGACAAGTCCTTGACTCTTATATGATAGATCCAGGGGGAAAAAAGGAGTGATTCATCTTCTTCTGCTGCACCCTTCAAGGAGAAAAAAAATTTTTTTAACAGATTTTGTTTATGGGCTTACAATTTCTGGTAACAGCCAATGGCCTCTAACTCTTTCTTTGCAAGGTATAATTTACTCCCCTCCCTCCTACGTTTGTGCACCTCAAGGAGCCCAATCCCATTAAAATTCCTTCTTAAAAGCATAAGGTGAAAGAGCCAAGCACATGCTATTTTTTTAGAGAGGAGTGTAGCTGTACAAGGGAAGAGATCCCAGTCCCTTTTCTATTTTAAATGCTTGTAAACAACCTGAAACCTGCTAAAGCTTTTGAAGGGATGTGGGAGAGTTGTCTTTTTGACTTTGACTTCTAATATTCAGGAAAATAAAATAAAAAGAGTAATTTTAAGAAAAGAGACTCCAATGATGGGCTGTGTTCTCTGAAGTATTCTGCAAATGTCATGTCCATCCCTGTAGGTACACAAGGTAACTTCAGTTGTCTTCAAGGCTGGAAGGTCCAACATCTTTGCACATTGCCCTGATGAATTTATTCAGCCTTTAGTGCTGTACTTTTTCCACCAAAGCCCTTAACAAAGTGCGAAATAATGTTTGTTTTTGAAAATGAGAGAGATTAGTATTGTTTAAAGATGATATGCTAGTGCATATATATAAAATTCTCCATGTTTTAATGTTATAGGAAAAATATCAGTGTCTGTCATACTGAATGTAGTTCTCATGAAGCCATATTATCTCAGTCCCTGTACATCAAGGTTGACATGTCTGCCATTTAGAGACACCTTCCTTACCTGTAAGATACAGGAAGGAGCTGGTTTTAATTGAGATTAAAAAGGAATGTCTTTCACAACCAATAGCCTTTCTTTTTGAGTACCTTATGTCTAAAGGGTCTTTTTCAATTCTACAAAAGAAAATGAGCTCAAATTCTTCTTTTAATTCTATTACCTACAGCAGTTTAATGTACCTAGAGTCAGGCAGCTAAAACTCGAAAACAGCAAGACAGTGACTTTCTAAAATAAAATTAACTATGGTGATGGTTGTAACTCAATGTACTGGAAATCAGTGAACTGCACACTTTAAATAGGTGAATTGTATGGCTTGTGAATCACATCTCAATAAAGCAGTAATTGTAAAAAAAAAAAGTTGCATTTTAGCTGTAGAAATTTTGAGCTTTAGAGAATGATTAGGTTCTGATTTTCTTAATGATACTCTGTGGGACACGAATGGGAATCTTCTCTGTATTCATCCTTCTGCTTCAGAAATTACATGAATGGGGGTGGGAGGAATGGGAGCCATTTAAAATAATGTAAGTCTAGCTTGAATATGTATTTTGGAATTTTTGTTTAAATATCGTTCTAGTTTATATGCTGGAAATTCAGTTGACTCCCCAAAGCCTTAATCCGTTTTTCTGCTTCTTCACCACCCTGCCTTCCATCACTCATACATACACATGTGCATGTACACACACACACACATATCTTGCCAAACAATGAGAAATATATATAGTATTTTTAATAGGATCATATTTTTATAAACTGTTTTGTACCTTGTTTCTTTTCATGTAGCCACATTGCAGAAAAAAATATACTTTATTCTTTTTAAATAACTGCCTATTATGTCATATTGAATACATACATACATATAGTATATGTCTTTAACCCGTTTGTTATTGGTAGACATTTATGTGGCTTCTGATTTTTCACCATTTTGAGCAATGCTATAATGTTATTTTTTTCCTATTAAAAGATATGTTCCTCATTATAAATTTGGTCAAATTCTCCATTCAAAAAAGGCAAAAATATATAAAGAAGAAAATAAGAATCCCTTAGTCATGATCCTCTATCCAGAGATAACTTTAACATTCTGGTACATTTCCTTTCAGACTTCTTTCATTGTATTTGTGTTTTACCAAAATTGATGATTATGTCATCTATAAAATTTTTTTCTACTTAACATTATATTGTAGGTATTTTCTCATATCCTTAAATCTTTCTTTCAAAAAATTTTTCTGTATGTTGTATTTTGTCTTTTGTGAATGTTTGATTATATCTTTTATTTTTATATTGGAATGTTAAAGTGTCTTTATATTGATTTATAAGAACTCTTGATATAGTAAGGTTATTAACCTTTTGTCTCATATTTGTTTCAATTCTTTTTCCCGGTTTTTCATTTGTCATCTAATTTCGTTTATGGAATCATTGACATGCAAATTGCATAAATTTTTCTCTAATCAAATATAATTTCTTTTAGGCTTAAAGGAACCTTAAAAGAAGCTGTAATAATAATAGGAACTTTGGGGGACACTTATTAGCTATCATTTCAAGTGTTTATATGATAAATGTAAAATATTATTTCTGTTTCACTGACAGGATATTAAGGCACAGAGAATTGTGTACTTGTAGATGAAAGTGGTATAAATGAGATTTAAACTCACACAATCTGGCTTATGAGCCAAACTCTTACCTAATATATATATATATATATATATATATATATATATACACACATACATACACACACACATACACACACGCACACACACACACACATATTGCTGTATGTTTTACTGGTATATTTGTTTGGCCTCGAGTATTATGAAATCCTACTCTGTCTTAATAATCACTAAAGACAAAGAAGAAAAATACTCATTTTTCTTCAGTTTTTTTTAATAGGTCTGTATTTAATTTCAATTTGTCCAGATTTTACCTTGATATGTGGTGTGAGGTAGAGCTCATATTTAATTTTTTCAATTGGTCAGTGTTCCCAGTATATTAGCATTTCTTTAGAGACTTGGAAAGGAATTGCCTTTTCCAAGAAGCCTATATAATTAGTGCCACTTTATGTTAGTGGTTTCTTTGGTCGTTTATTTCTTTAGAGTTCTTGGTTTCAGCAATTTTGGCCTACATGATTTTGTAGAATCTCATGTTCCTTGTAGATTAAAAAGTTCATAAAATTTGAGGGGCTATCTCTTTGTTTTTATTCTTTATCTAGGAGTAGAATAAGAAGTTCTTATCCTAATGTCAATTGACACTCCTCCCACCTCTTCCTCAGCTCCCAAATTCAAGAGGAAAAACAAAAACTACATCTCCATTTTCACTAACTTTAACTGAAATTGGTTATTTCCTGCAATTTTGAATGTAGGTAATAATTAGTATCTGGGGCTTTAAACCACAGATATTTAATATTATAGATAATATTACATTTTAATTATTCCAAATATCTTTAAATATTCTTTATACTCATCATAGCTTTGATATTATAGTAGTTACATTAAGCCTGCCACTAGATTTTGCTATTAATGCATTAAGAAGCACATTTATTAGTTATTTCAAATATTTGAAATTATTTTGAAAACTGTACTCACATAAAAATTGGTATCCTTTGTAATCCTATATATTTAATTTTATACACTTAAAATCATTTTTCCGAGAAGGGATCCATAGCATAAACATTATGAAGAGTCCTTGTCTATTATCATAGAATGCAAGGCATACTGTTGGGCTGCATAAATACTTGTTGGGTACTGAGTAATCAAGAGGTGATTTTTGAGAGGAGATGGAAAATAGTCCAACATTTTTCTCTCTACTGCTTTGATTCTTTCACTTTTGGAATAATTCTCTTTATCATCCTAAATAGAATTGCTTATTCTCCTTTTTTCTCCAGTCTTGCCCCTTTCATCCTCCCCTTTCCTCCATTTTCACTTAGTACTTTTCTTTCTCACTCCTTTTTTATTTCTTTCTCATTGTCTTTCATCTTCACTTTGCTCTTTTCCCCTTCCTTTCACTTTCTTTTCCTCTCTCTCTCTCCCCACTGAAAACATTAATATCTTAAGGAGTTTGTATGTATTTCAACTATTTCCAAAAAACTTTCCCTCCTTCTGGTCTAAGAATGAATTCAAAGACAGGGATAAAAAGGGTTGATAGAAAGAGTTAATAATATCAACAAGTTGGGAGCAAGATTTGCAGAGAAAATTAAGACTTGACCTTAGAGGGCACCTTCCTGGTTGGCTTGTTTCAGGGTTGGCCCCAGGAAAGCCTAGGTACTCTGGTTCTGGTCCCATAATTTCAAGTGCTGCTTTCATATCTGATGTATACAACTCTTTTTATAAAATCATTTACTCTAATTTCAAAGTAACCACAGTGAGGGCACTATTAGGAGAAATGAGACAATTAGACTGTGTTGTTGAGTTGCTGTGCTTTGAGGTTAGTTCAAAAGTATATGTATTATGGACAATGATTATCACACAATTTTCTCACTTAAAGTTGAACTTTTGATGCCTGTAACTTAGTGTTTAGTTTCTGAGATGTTTATACCATAGCCTCACCTGTCTGTCTCACTATATCAGCCATTGGTGATGGATGCCTACTTACACAATCTTTGTGGCTGTAGAAGTTTTATTTCTTAGAGTAATTTCTGTGTCTGGGATGATGCCATTTTTATATGCTAAAAACATTAGCTCGTCTTACAGCTAATATAAGCTGAAAATTAGAGGTGCCCAGGGGAGGGAAATGAGGCAGATGGATTGTTTACATGAGTACTATAGTTTCACTTTTTATACACCAGTCACCTTGGAAGAATTAATGCCCTGTAAGTTTGCCAATCAGATTGCTGCAGTCATCTCTAAACATTCCATTTGGTTTATGAGAATAATAAATACTATGTAAAAAAAAAAAAGTTCTTCTGGATCTAGGATATTATACTGTGGCCAACAGAAGAAACATGTGCTACACCTATACCTCTGACTAGCGTAGATTTTTGGTCAGGTAACACAGTGAACTTGATGAGTAAATACAGATTTACTATTTGGATGTGGAATTTGAGGACTAATCACCAGAGGTATAACCCTTTTGGAATCTTTGTCACCTGTCCAGGACTGGTGCTAGTGGCCACTTCCTTCACTGGCTGTGTCTATCATGCCCCTGACCATTTGATGTTCGGTCTGTTTACAAAGGATTAAAGGATCTTTCTTCATTCTATCAGGTAGATACGGATATCTGCAACCAGCCCCCAAAAAGACTTGTTGAAAAACCCATTAAATGTCTCCTTTAACTTTATGACTATGACTCTGAGTTAATTTCAGTTGGGGAAGCTTTTCAGAAGTCCAGCTTTCAGGCCCTTCAGTAATATGTCCCTTCTTGCCTCACTCAGGCTTCTTCTAGCTGTTCCCTGGGAATGGCTCTGGTGCTCTCAGGGAGAGCCCTGGAAGACACAGTGCTCAATCCGGACAACTCAACATTCTCTTTCAGGCTGTCATCCTCATCTGTAAAGTTTCCCTTTTTCTCTGAGGCTTATCCCACCGTGTTTTCAAGTCCCAGGTCAGATGCCAGCTCCTTCACAAGGCTTTCCTATTGTTTTCCTCACTTTACTGCTGTTTTTGCCTGTCAACTTCTAGACATCTGCAACTGATACAAAAAATAAAAACTTTTGGCATAGGAAGCAATCAAATAGCGTCAGATAAATACAAAAATCATAAATGTAAAATCTGATTTTATTCATATAAGGTATATTAAAGAAATAATAAGTAATTGATATTTCTAAAAACAAAGTTTATATTTTAACATTTTTATTGCCAGAACAAAGATTACAGGAAAAAGAAATAAAATCTGAAAAAAACAATTGCAAGATGCGCTGATGAAGTTAATTGCAGCTTTAATTATAAAAGAGAAAACTCCGGCTCTGCTCCTGTAGCTCAAAGAGCTAAGGCACCAGCCACCTACACCTGAGCTGACAGGTTCGAATCCAGCCCGGGCCTGCCAACAACAATGACGGCTGCAACCAAAAAATAGCTGGGTGTTGTGGCAGGCGCCTGTAGTCCCAGCTACTTGGGAGGCAGAGGTAGGAGAATCACTTGAGCCCAGGAGTTGGAGGTTGCAGTGAGTTGTGATGCCACGGCACTCTACCCAGGGTGACAGCTTGAGTCTCTGTCTCAAAAAAAAAAGAAAAAGAAAAAACTCCTTTGTTGTCTAACAATGAAAGAATTAAACTATGATACTGCTTCAATTGCCCGGGGGGGTCCTTCTCATAAAATAATATTCGCCCAGGCCGATTCCTTCAAGAGTTTTCCCTGCCTTTTCTTCTAGTATTTTTATTGTTTCATGTCTTAAGTTTAAATCTTTAATCCAGTGAGAGTCTGTCTTAGTTAAAGGTGAAAGGTGTGGGTCCAGTTTCAGTCTCCTACAGTCGCCACACAGTTCACCCAGCACCATTTGTTAAATAGGAAATCTTCTCCCCATGGAATGTTTTTAATTGGCTTCTCAAAG
>CAUYRH010124985.1:0-30104 GCA_963574655.1 Perodicticus potto | reverse complement strand
CTCAAGTTGTCACCCTGGGTAGAGTGCTGTGGCATCACAGCTCACAGAAACCTCCAGTTCCTGGGCTCAAGCGAGTCTCTTGCCTCTGCCTCCCAAGTAGCTGGGACCACAGGCGCCCGCCACAACGCCCGGCCATTTTTTTTGGTTGCAGCCATCATTGTTGATTGGCGGGCCAGGGCTGGATTCGAACCCGCCAGCTCAGGTGTACGTGGCTGACGCCTTAGCCCGTTGAGCCACAGGCGCCGAGCCTCTATCTCCATTTTCCATATGAGGATAATGAGGCCCAGAGAAATAATTTACCTCAGATTATAGTTTCACTAGGAAAAAAAATCTAGTAGCATGTGTTTATGTATTTGTGTACGTGTGTGTATGTGTGTGTGTATGGATATGCACGTGGAGATATAGAGATGGACAGGTAGATTTATTGCAAGGAATTGGTATATGCACTTGTTGGGGCTGGCAAGGCAAGTGCAAAATTTCTGTAGGTCTACCAGTCAGGAAAGGCAGTCAAGAAATTTTAGATGGAGGCTGAAGTTGCCGTCCATAGTCAGAATTTCTTCTTTAGGGAAGCCTCAGTTCTGCTCTTAAGACTTTTGAGACTGATTTAATCAGATTCATTCAGATTATCTAGGATAATCTCCTTTATTAAGTTAAATGAATTATTGACTTTACTCATGTCTATAATATGCCTTCATGGCATCTCCTAGATTAGTGTTTGTTTAATAGTTTGGCTCAGTTGATTTCATAAGGGTACCGCCATAATCACGTAACTAGTAGATAGTGGGTCTGGGATTTCAAAGTCTATGTGATATTAAAGCCTGGATCTTATTTTTTAATGTCATATGAAATAATTGGTCTACAATGAGGCTAGAGCACGTTATAAGACTCTAAGGTGGCATTTCAGTATGGATAATTCAGGAACAAAAAGAAGACTAATATGCCTGAAGCACAGAGAAGCAGTAAATGAGACTGCAGAGTTAGGTAGGCTTCTAGCAGGGTCTCTGCCACATACTACCTGTGTGATTGTGGTGTGGGAAAGTTACCTAACCTCTCTCTTAGTTTCCTTTGTAAAATGGGTAATGGAACATACTTTCTAAGACTTACTAAATTAATACCTGTAAGGTATTTGGAGTAGTACCTCGCACAGGGTAAGTGTAGCATAAATGTTAGTCATTAGTATTAGTTGGCTTTGGGGCAGGTTGGGGTGGAGTTTTATAAACTTGCTCTGCAGTAGTCATCTTTTTTTGAGTTCTCTATAAAATGTGACATATAAGCAATAAGGTAAGGATGCATAACTCAGGAATAGAAGATCAAACCAGCTACAACATTCTCTTCAGTCCAAGCCTAATCCAGAACAATGCCCTAATTATCTTTGATTCTATGAAGGCTGAGAGAGGTGAGGAAACGACAGAAGAAAAGTTGGAAACTCACAGAAGTTGATTCATGAGGCTGAAAGACAGACACCATCTTCAGCACATAAAAGTGCAAAGGGAAGCAGCAAGTGCCAGTGTAGAAGCTGCAGCCAGCTATCTGGAAGATCTAGCTAAGATCATTGACAAAAGTGGCAAAACTAAACAATAGATTTTTAAAATAGATAAAACAACCTTCTATTGGAATATTATGTTGTCTGGGAAATTCATTGTAAGAGAGGAGAAGTCAATGCCTGGCTGCAAAGAATAGGCTGACGTTCTCGCTAAGTGCTAATGTACCTGGGAACTTTAAGTTGAAGCCAATATTCATTTACCTTTATGAGCATCTGAGAGTCCTAAAGAATCTACTCTGCCTGTATTTTACAAATGGGACAACAAAGCCCAGATCATAGTCCAAGTGTTTATAAAATGGTTTACTAAATATTTTAAGCCCATTTTTGAGACATATAATAATTTTTTTCTTAAAATATTACTGTTCATTTATAATGCACCAGATCATCCAAGGGCTCTGATGGAGATGTATAAGGAGATTAATGTTGTTTTCTTCCCTGGTAACACAGCCATGGACAAGGGGTCATTTTAAGTTTCCAGTCTTAGTATTGAAGAAATACATTTTGTAAGGGTATAGCTTCCGTACATAGTGATTCCTCTGTTGGATCTGGCTAAAGTAAATTTAAACACCTTCTGGAAAGGATTCAGCCCAATTATGTAGGGAGTTATTCTGTAGATAAAAGCTATCAAATAGCATTGTATGTCACAGAGAAATATTTCGTGAAAGGAAGAGTCAATCAACGTGGCAAATTTCATTGTTGTGTCATTTTAAGAAATTTCCACAAGTTCCCCAAAGTTCAGCAACCACCACGCTGATCGGTTAGCAGTTGTCAACATCAAGGCAAGACCCTTTGTTAGCAAAAAGATTGTGACTTGCTGAAGGCACAGATGATAGTATTTTTTAGCATGGAATAAAGTATTTTTAATTAAGGTATGCATATTTTTTAAAAGAGGAAATGCTGTTTTATACACTTAATAGATTACAGCAATTATAAACATAACTTTTAGTGAACATGTGAAAAGAACACAGAATTGAATGTTCACAGGTTTGAACAAGATGTTCTTCTGCCCAAAGGTTTTGCTTCTAAACTTTTGTAGGGATGCTCAACATTTTTGAGTTTCAACTCAAAATGTTCTACTTGCTGTGTTCAAAGAATGTTCTAAATGATATTTATTTATGAAGGTATTTATCAGGGTAGGTTATACCTTATAGACAGAAGTTCCAAGTTTTTACACTAATTTTTCTTAATTCAAACTTTATGATAGTTGCCGACTATTGCCATAGTTTGCAATTAGATCTAGAACCTTGAGTATTAACCTTTAAACAGCTATTTTTGAGGACTATTTCAGAGTGGAATATTTCTGAGATTTTTCTTATTTAAAAACCAAGATACAAATTTATTCAGCTTTCCTAGCATTGGTTTGATTTGTTTTAGTCTGACTACATTCCCTTTTGTTCATTACATCAAGCAGATTATTCTTCACCTGTCTCCACTCAGCATCCCATTTTCAAGTCCTGGCAATGCGTTTTAAGATTTAGAGTAATTATGAGGTTGATTGTTGTATTATTATGACTTGGCTTGCTGCATTTTTAACTCATGCCTAGTGTAATTATGGAATCTAATGTTAGGAGTATGGAAAACCCTTGGTGATTGCTTGATCTGTTGATATTCATTCTGATATAGAATTTGAGCCCACAAAACTGGTATCTAGTTTCTTTCAGCGAATTTTCCTGCTTATCTGTTCTGTTTTTGTGTTTTAGGGGAAAATTTTTAATGTATCTTTGTATTTCACTGTCATGGTTTTAATTACTTTTGATTCTTTAGTAGGTACTTAGCAAGGTGTGCCATTTTTTTATTTATTAGTCTTTGACTCTTTTGTGAGTAGCTAACAACTGGAGTGGATCAGCAAATCTCAATTTGTACACTAAATTATTACTGAATAACACTAGATATGTCTTTAAATTTAATAGAATTTACAGTTGGGAGAGGAGATTCACATACCCAAGTTGTTCTCAATATATTTGAAATTTTCTAATAACCATATTGAAGATTGATTACTGCACTGAATACTGTAGGCAATTTTCCATAATTGTATTTATATATATAAACATATTTAAGAAACATAGGAAAGGTAATAGGTTGTGCTATAGTGTTACTACAGCCAAGACGTCATTAGGCATTAGGAATTTTCAGCTCTCTGATAACCTAAAACATCATCATTGCCTATGTAGGTCAAAATGTCAGTCTGTATACATGACTGTAATTGTATTTAATTTTAAATAGCTAGAAGGGTCACAATTTTGGTGGAGAATGAGGTGTTGTTCACATTTCACTAGTCCCAGACTGGTGGTGGGGGAGGAGCCATGAAAAAGAGTTTAAGAAACAAAAAAGGGATTAAATAAAATCTCCTAGAAAAAGTGCTGAGGAAGATAGTAGAGTAAAACATAAGGCAAAGATAGAAAAAAGATAACTAGAAAAATATTTCGTAACAGAAATACCAGAGTTGGCCTGGACTTGACCGTAAGGACATTGAAAAGACTTTTAAAAGGCTACAGGGATTTTAAAAACTAGAACAAGACAGATGTCATGTATAATTTATTACCTGGAAAACTATTAGTTAGAGTGGATATAAAATTACAGGGTAGGAGAGTCAGGTGTGGAAAAAAGGTGCCCCAGCAAAAGTTAATGTGCTAAAGCAATATGCTTTCAAAGTCTGTTAGTCAAGACTATTGAGAATAATGGCAGGTACAGTGGACAGCTATAGTTAGAATTTATGAGGTTGCAATAAAAAAGAGGGGAAAAAGTAAAGCCTGAACTTTTTGTTATAGAAAAAATGTTGAAACTTATATATGTTTGAAAGAATATAGAGATGATCTAGCCTGAAGGTTAAAATACAAGTATTAAAGAAAAGAATAAAGGAAATAAATTGCAAATAATGACCATTGAAGTCTATGTCTCTATGAATTTATTTTTACTTAAAAAATTCCATTTGGTCATAAAATAAAATTCTATTAAGAAATTAATTTTAAATGTTTTTTCTTATAAAGTAATACATTCTCATTAAATATTTAGGAAATGTAGGAAAATCAACTATAGTTCTATCATTTAGTATTTAATACATGTTTTCTGTTTTTTCAATCTGTGCTCTTCTTTGTTTTTATTTTGTTGATAAAAATCATCTAATTAGGTTTTGTTTAATCAGAGGATGAAATTATGAACCCAAATGCTTTGTGAAATCCTTTTATAAACAAAAGCTCTGAGGGTCAAATGGAGTTGCTTCTCATATCATTACCAGATGTGTGTGAAGCTTTCTAGAAACCATTTAAAGTGTTCAATCTTGAATGAGCTGAGCTTATTCCAGTGAGGAGGAGTAATATTCTAGTGGATTGTGGTACTGTGTGAAGTGGGTTTAATGTTTGGACATTCTTTCAGCAGAGTTCATGGATACTTTATGGAAAATCAACAGTGATTTATATATTATCCTTTTATCCTTTCTTCATGACCTTGTTTGATAATAGCTTTTTGATGTGTGCTTCCAGAGAAAGAAAGGACAGATCAAAAGTTCATCAACTCTGTGATTCTGGTATAAAGAACTGATTCCGGTTGGGATGGGAATCATTTCTAGTCTCTGATCTCATTTCAAGAGACCTTCTTATTTTAAAATAGTCACAGGCATGTCTGTTCACCCCTTCAATCCTGTTTTTCCCCACAGAGGACTAGAGACCCTTATTTGATTTTTTAAATATAACTTTAATGTTTTCCTTTCCTGTAGATAGTTCCACCTCAGCAGTTTAATTTTTTTCCCCGTTTCTCATGTTAATTTCTAGTGATGTACATATCCCAAGGTCTGAATTCAGCACGAGAGGAGTCATAATGTGTGGTGAATCTAGAATGTTCTTGCAATCTTACAATTCTCAAAATCTTTATTTTCGAATCCTCTGTATTTAGCACAGTGTCTAGATGTGGCAGGAACACAATAAGATATTTATTCAATGAATAAGAGTTTTAGTTTTGTGAAAAATACTGTTTCCAAAAAGTTTCAAATGAATTTTGTGTAATTTTTTTCTTTAAGCCTGGAATCTGGACTTTTACCTTTTCTGTTCTAAATTTCTAACATGGTTTCTCAAACCACAGTGGGCATTAGATACACTCGAGGACCTTGTCAAACATGCAGACTCTTGGAGCACATTCCCTAGATATTTGCATTCAGTAGGTGGGATCTAGCCATGTCTACATTTTTACAAGTGACTGAATTATTTACGTAGTAGGTGGTTATAGACCACACTTTGTTAAACATCATTAAAGGTATAGGTTCAAGAAGACTCAGACAGATCCAATTGAGATCCGTGGTTTCCCAAATTTGGTTAGATTTTATCTATTTCAGGCAGGTACTCTAGTGAGCTGGTTTTAAGAAGTAGACTTATGGCAGTCTTTAGATCATCAGTCCCCGAAGACTACCTTATCTTTGCTGCACATGCAGAAATTATCAGGTTGTCATATGTTATCTTGTTGTGAATGAATCTCCATGACATCAAATTTTTCCCAATCAAACAGTTGGCTATTATTTTAAAAATGTAATTTCTTAGCAACATTTCATTATCATATTGTCAGAGAGGAAGCACTAGCTAATTACTCAAAAGAAAGTGTCTTTGGTTGGCTGAGAAGAAACTGACATGCCCTTGACATATCCAATGCTGCTTCTTTCAAACTATGATTTGCACCTTGTGGTCACTCTTAGAGTCACTTTCAACACTTCACTGAGGAAGTGGGTGTCCCCACAGCTGCATTTGATTCCTGTGCTCTGGATGTTACTGGGATTCCCTGAGCTGAGTAGTTTAAAGGGGAATGAGTGTGAAAGTCTGGCTGCTGAATTGCCACCTGCAGCATATACATGTTACATTGCCATCTATGCTCCTTGAGATTTTTGTATTAAGACATAAGCGCACAGATGATCTAAAAATGTTAATGTTATTTGGAACTTGGTAAATAAATCTACTCTTTTGCATGCAACAAGAAGAATAAAATTCAGCCTTAACTCTTCAAACAACCAACCAAACCAACCAATTCTCCAGTAACTACACTTTCAAATGGAATATATTTATCAGTGTGTAGAAAAGCAGTTGCTGTATATATGAGAATTTTGAATTATAAATTATGAATTATTATAATCTGGAGACACAGAAATGAGAATAAGCCTCCCTGTACTGCCTTAAACTTACTGTGACTCTGTTGGTACAAGATAGAGGGGACCATTTCCATTTCCTCTCTCTCGGGGTCTTTCCTTCCACGTGGAGGTTCTTCATTAGCATAACATTTCTGATCCATCTCTACATCTGTTTCCACACTTTATATCATGGAACAAAATCTTTCTGATGAATGTAAGGACAAATTGGGGCATACAAATGTTGATCCTTAGCCTCTTCATTTTTCTCTTCTTTAAGAGCCAGGTGCCTGTGAGAACTACATATTCTGGGCTTGCAGCTTTATGCTCAGATTCAGTTGTCCATCTCTGTAAATGGCTGGTGATTACTTAGTGTTGCCTGTGTGTAAATGGGAAATCAAGGGCTGGTTATAATATCATATTGGGATGCCTTTTGTTGCTGAAAGGTTTTAAATATCTTTATTACTGTTTTGTTTTCTTAACTTGTTCAGACCTCAAGTAGAGAAACAATAGCATCACTTCTGTACTCCCTTAAACCTAGACAGTGGCCATACCTCTGCCCAAGTGAGGAAAACTTTTATTCCATATCTGTGTAGCCTAGAGAAGTAGGTAATATGAATGAGAATATGAAGCCACGAAGGGGTGCCATGTTTGAATAACAGGTATCTGGATATACTATCAGAAGGTAATATATTTTTGAGTCTGATAAAGAAATGAAAATATGACTTCCTATAGCGAGAAATATAAAATACCAAAAGACCTTATTTTGAGGGAGACATGAAATAGGGTTTATGGTTATCCAGGCTTTGTAAGAGAGCAAACTGATATCTCAGATCATCAAAGAAGAGCTAAACACTCCAATTTCCATTGAATATACTTATTCATTCTTGGTCCAAGCAATAAGTGGTTGCAACATTCTGATTTCTTATAGAAATGAGCATTAGGTGAATCATCAAAATACCATCGAAAATATTTCTGTAAGTTGCCCCAACCCTTCATGTTTTGTACCATATCAAGGCAACTCTGAGTTAATTGTGAAAAATTCACAATGGCTTCCACCAGGAACAGAATAAATAGAATAATAGAATGAGTTTTCAATATAGCATAACTAGTGTTTTAAAGGTGATTTACCAAAAGAAGCTATTTCACATCAGATTTTTCTTTAAAAAATGTATTATTTTGCAAATTAAATTTGTGTGCATAACTATTAAGGGATTAGAAACAGAAGCATTTCTCTGGGAAGATACAGTCTTGGAAAGATTTCACTTAGAAAAATTGAGGAGAAATAGAACAAATATCTAATAAGCCAAATAATAGCTAATTTTAATCCTAGAGCTCAAAAGAATGACAGATGACACAACTGAATAACACTCTTTCAGCTAGGTTTTTGAATTTGTTCATGTCAGTGGTTCTCAATCTTGCAAGAATATGAAAATCAGCCTGATGATCAGAGAAACTAAATTAGCTTTACTGACAACCAGACCACCACGTTCATCAAAAGCTATAAATACACCATGTTTAGAAAAGGACAATGATTAGGTCACACCTTAGCCACATAAATGACTGACGCCCTATCTCTCATTATTAACAACTTTGCCTTTTGAGTGATCTCTGCTTCTTTAACAAGGACATCTGTGCTAATCTTTTTGCCTCTGGGATGAAGACAATTGAGACACCCCATCACAGGATTTTCCCCATTTCTTGATGTCATCTAATCTATACCTGTCCCCCGCTTCCCTAATCCCTCTTAAAATCATCCAGTAAACTTCCTCTTAGTAAGAAGCCTGTGAGGCCCCTGATATCTCCTGTGCTTCAGCAAGTTAAGTAAGCCTAACTTACCTCGACTACAGGTGCTTTCTTGGTGGTCTTTTATGGGCTTTCGCACTTGGCTGTATATTAAAATCATCTGAAGAGGTTTTAAAAATCCTGAGGCTCTCCTCCCCAGACTATTTATATTAAAATTTCTGAGATTTAGAGCTGGGCACCAGAAAGCTTAAAAACATCTCCGGGGATTTCAATGTGCAGCCAAGGCTGGGAGCCATTGGTGTAAATGATTACATGGAGGTGGAAGATATGCCGTGTAATTAATGAAAGTTACTTGCAGACCTGTGACTTTAACCCTCGTATTGTTTTACATTGTCCCTGCTTGTTGATGCTTGTGAAGTTTCCAATCTACTGAAGGTAGGGAGATTGAAGTGCTGAAGGAAATGCTTTCTTGATGATATTTGTGATTAGACTGCAAGAAGGTGAAGTACGATATTGACAGCATTTATATTTGATTTTGGAAATGAAAGTAAATGAGGTTATTTGAAAAGCTTTTTCAATGTGCTTAAAATGACAAGAGGATATGTTCTTTTTTCACATTACCTTGCTGAACCATCTAAGTGTTAATGTTTTGATTTAACTATCACTTTCTTTAATCAGTTCTTTTAAAACTGATGGTTAAACATTTAAATGTGTTTGTTTTTAAGTGTTTCTGTTAACAATTAAAATTAATTTCTTCTTCAGGGCAATAGTAATTATGCCATGGAGGCTTAAGGAGCAGCATCTGAGACATTTATATTAATATTCTGTAATATAATGCTTAATTAACTCATGTTTGCCATGTGTGGGATTTAATGTAGTGGAGAAGAATTGGTGACAGGCAGAAAAACAAAACAATCAGTTCTATAAAATATGCCTCAAGCTTGAATATTTAGATGCAATCAGACAAACTTTAGCTTTTTCCTTTTTAGTCCCGTTTAAGGAATGTGTTTGCTTCTGGGGTATTGTATTATCTCCACAAGGAATTGAGCCAAGTAGTTTCAGAGACATGCCCTTTCTTTTTCTAAAAAATTGAAAAAAATTATTAAAAGTGTTTTTAAATTTTTAATTATCATGGGTACATAATAGTTGTATGTATTTGCAGGGTACATGTAATGTTTTGATACAGGCATACAATGTGTGTCAATCAAATCAGGATAATTAGGGTACCCATCACCTCAAGCACTTATCATTTCTTTGTGTTAGAAAAATTCTAATTCCTTTCCTTTAGTTATTTCAAAGTATACCCTAAATTACTGTTGACTATAGTCACTTTACTGTGCTATCAAAGATTATTTATTCCATCTAACTAAATATATTTTTCACCCATTAGCTATCATTACTTTATCCCCCATTCCCATTACCCTTTCTAGCCTCTGGTAACCATTATTTTACTCTTGAGACACACGCTTTCTTTAGTAGGTAGTTAGATTTAGAATATTTAAGCCAGATCTTTAATATAGGGTGTCCCAAAAGTCACCCCTAAAATCACCATAATAGGGAAATTATAGCCGACTGTACCTTATTGACATAATATTCATTACATAATTTTATAAAATATTTACAAAATATTCTCTACGTGTTGGCCTCCTCTTTGTGAAATGTTATACTGAAAATTTTGTTAAGTAAAAGTACATTTAGCTACAATTTGCCATTTTTTCCTATGTATAGCTATTTTAGTGGTGACTTCGGGGATACCCTGTATTTTTTTTTTTTTTTTTTTTTTTTTTTTTTAGACAGGGTGTAAAGCTGCCGTCCTGGGGAAAGTGCCATGGTGTCATCATAGCTCACAACAATCTCCAACTCTTGGGCTCAAGAGATCCTCTTGCTTCAGTTTTTCTATTTTTAGTAGAGATGGGGGTCTCACTGTTGCTCAGGTTGGTCTCAAACTTGTGAGCTCAAGTAATCCACCTGCCTTGGCCTCTCAGAGTGCTAGGATTACAGGTGTGAGCCACACAACCTGACCGTGTATTTGGTTTTAAAATAATATAAGTTAATAGTTGGCCAAAGACAATTCTGCTTGCGTAAGGAACCCAACTGAAATGTGGCCCTAATGCTGGCCAAACTATGTTTATGCATTTTTTTTTTTTGAGATAGAGTCTTATTCTGTCACCCTCGGTAGAGTGCTGTGGCATCACAGCTCACAGCAACCTCCAACTCTTGGGCTTAAGTGATTTTCTTGCCTCAGCCTCCCAAGTAGCTGGGACTACAGGCACCTGCCACAACGCCTGGCTATTTTTGTTGCAATTGCCACTGCTGTTTTAGCTGGTTGGAGGTGGGTTTGAACCCGCCACCCCTGGTATGTGGGACTGGTGCCCTACTGACTGAGCCATAGGCACCATCCCAAATTCTGTTTATGCTTTATCTGGAAACCTAAATGAGCTGCAAGCTCAAGTCAAGGAATCATTGGCTTTTCCAACAGAGCTATAAGAGTTGAGCAAGAATTAGAAAGAGGTGAGGAGGCCATGTCTGTTTGCAATCTTATTCCATCAAGTAAATTTTACCTTTCTCACTTCTGATATTCAAAATAACCCAGATTTAGCTTTGCTCTTTAAGAATTGGGTTGGAATTGAGTGTCAGTTGATACATTTTTGCTAACAGTTTTTGTTGTGATATGGCTAACCTGAATTCTGACTGATTTAGTCCTTGTTTTATATAAAATAGTCTGCCTCTGTCTCTCTCTAATGTCATAATTTCTAAGAATATATGTGTGTGTGTGTATATATATATATATATATGAAGGCATGTTGCCTGTAATTTCATTAACATGGGAATAGATGACCATGATTTTACATGAACCCATAAATAATCTGATGCATACTACTGTAAACTTGGCTAGCTGTTTGCTCAAATACCTGCCTGTAATACTACATTTATGTAGCCAAATCAAATCTTTCTGTAATTTTCTCTTCTTGTAAGTTCTCATTTGTCTGGAGGAAATATCACTGACAATGCATGTCCCTAAGACCCATGTACTTAATTATACTCTCTTTTCTGCTTTTGTTTGTCTGTTTCCAAGAGTCTAAGTTCTCAGAATTAGGTTCTTGATGTCTAAGGGATTAAAGGGCCACAGAGAGCCAGAAATTCTGGGAAGCAAGGCTATGACTCTTGGCCTGTTAACCCTGACCCATTCAAGAAGATGAGGCTGAGACCCTGGTCATCTTAGAATCTCCTGGGGAGCTTTAAATATTACTAACACTTTGATCATCTCTAGGGAATCTGAATTAAGTCTGGGATAGGGCTGTGGCAGAAGCATGACAGAAATTCTGTGCTCAGGTGTGGCAGCTCCTAAATTCGGGAGTGGGAGAAGGCACTCCCATCCGCAGTGGGACAATCTTCAGTGTGAGTCCACATAGACTGATGTAAGGGGTTAGGAAACATGGATTTCAAACTAGCATCACCAGTAACAAACCCTGCTTCTCCAGGCATGTCATTTTAACTTTCTAATCTTTAGTTTCCTCTTAAATAAATTTTAGAGGTTTAACTATACCCCCTTTTAGAGCTAAGACTCTATGATTTTAAGTTTTCATTAAATTTTTTTTACCTATTTCTAGACTAGATGCTTAAATATCCCTTCATATAATTCAATATATTTGAACAGTGGTGCTACTGGTGCTAAATTAGTCTAAAGTTTTAAGATAATTTAAATTTAATTTATAATCAACATTTTAAATCAACTCTAACTTTGGTGGAATTAGTCAGATACCCTTAGAGATGAGGTTCTGGATATATAATCTCTTAAGTTTTATCTCGTCTAAGAATAGTGGGAGTTAAAATAAAATGATCACATAATCCAACTGACTGTTTCATGAGGTATATGATTTTACAGTGACAGGTTTTGCAATTATAGATATTCAGTTATAGATGATTTATAATGTTGGTTTTTTTCCCTCAGAATTTGAATATACTATTTTATTTTAAGAAATTTTAGATCTTTTTGTTTTCATTGTAGGGAAAGACAAGAGGAAGATGTTATTTAGGTCACTGTACTAATATTTCTTATTCCTTTATATTATATGTGTATATATATGTATGTGTATATATAAAAAATATTTTAGCAATGTCTTTAAAAGCAGAGAAGTAATTTGACCTTTATTTTACAGAAGGACGTGGGTGGGGGTGATGAGTATAGTTCTGCCTTTCCTTGTTGAGAGGAAGAAAAAAAAAATTTAAAAATAACCCACCAATTTTCAACCATTATATTTTAAGCCACAGGAGCCTGTGAGTTATCTTTCATCTTGGTTCTATCACATAACCAGAGAAATTACACAGCATTTCCCCCAGGAGAGGTCTAGCTGGGAGGCAATTCAAACAAAAATACATTATAGAAATGTGATTGTTCACTGTGTCATTATAACAGTTATTCATCTTTGTCACTTAATCTAAAGTTTTTTAACTCCTCTCCTCATTTTATCTCTTATGTATCTGTGCCTCTAGGTGGCCCAGAGTGGTCATGTGACAATGACACCAGGGGAAGAATGTTCAAGGAATTTCTTGGACTTAAATGGCACTGAGTAATATCTACAGTGTCTCTGCAGAGAGAAAGCCGTTGACTTGGATTATCCACCCTCCTGCTTTTGTTTTACAGAAGTGGAAGGAAAGGTAGCTGTGTTTAGGATTAAAAGGATTTTAACACTAGTCTGTAATAATCTGCCTTCTAGCAGGCAAACGGTGTTCATTTAGGTTAACAATCATTACAGAACACATGTTGGATCTTATACTGCCTTGTAGGACCATATTTTCAATTCAAAAACGGCATCTATTTGACCACATATAATAGAGTAGAATATTTAAAATCTGGATTGTATTTGTAAATTATGAAAGATGGTATTTCATGCTGCATAAGAAACCACCCGAAACAAGTCATTCCCCTCTCCACCTTATGGATAAATAATTTGGGCTAAACTTAGCTGGGTGCTTCTTCTGCAATCTCCTTGGGTTCACTCTGTGATTACGTACTGTAGCTTTAATGGGACTGGCTAGTGTGACATGGCCTTACTAACGCCTCTGATGGGTGGATACTGGCTTTTGGTTGGTTGTCTAGGCAGCCTATGTCTCTATTATATGTAGTCTGTTATTTCTTAATTGACTATTTTAGGTTTCTTCATGGCAGTCTTAGGATAGCATCCCAAGATGTCAAAGGAAAAAAAGAGGCTGTAAAATCTCTTGATGCCTAGGATTTGGCGCTCATGCAACAGTTGTTCTACCTAAATTCAGGGATGGGGCAATAAACTTCATCTCTAGATGGGAGGAGCAATAATGTCCCATTGTAAAAGACATACACACAGAAGTTGGAGGAATTTTTGTTGATATCTTTGCATATAACCTATCATAATCTATTCTCTGGCAATTCTAATATACCCATCTCCCATGTGAAAATACACTCATCCCTCTGTAAAAGTTTTATATCCCCATGGAGTCATCCCTGAAGTCCAACATGTATTCCAGGGCTAAAGCAGGGCTAGCTATGGATTAGATTCTTGCCATGCAGCTCCTTTGTTATGACTCTTGTTCCAGAAACTTGTGAAATAAGAGGATAAGTTATTTTTTCTACACAATACACAGGTACGACTAGACAGGATAACTGTAGTAGAAATTAGCATTTAGAAAAAGGGAAGCATGGGAGCACACAGCAGTCACTTGCCCACAGAAATTCTGAAATCTAGCTAGCTACGTGTTAGCCACATTGTATTTGTAAATTATGAAAGATGGTACTTCACTATCTATTGCTGCATAAGAAACCACCCGAAACAAGTCATGTTGCCAAGTTTCACTATTCTTGTGGCTGAGACTATTCTTTGATTAGAGGAGAGTTTTAGTGGATTGATTTCCTAGTCCATCGTTCTTGGTTCAATCCTCCGAGATCTTTCTTTCTCTATAGAAATAGCCTGTATTTGTAGCTGAGTTATTTTCTCAGCCCGCTTCTTGCCAATAGAAAACAGGAGGCCCAGAAGGCTCTTTTTTTTAATTTTTCAATCCCTTTCAGAACATTCTGGAGGGGCTTTTGCTAGTACAATTGTCTCAGAAACATTGTGCATTTTGTATTCATTTTATCATATTATGTGCCCACAAATCCACATCCATAATTTTTTTTTTTAATTTCCCCTGTGAGTTTATTTATCTAAGTCTGTGGGTATAGATAACCAATATTATAAAGGAAAAACAAATATTTTTTTACTATGCAAAGTCAGCAAAAATAACAAATGCAAAATTCCCACATCTGGATGGGTTAAGGACTATTTCCCAATTTCAGAAAAAACTGAATTTTTCCTTACTTTATTTTGTCAGGAAAGTGGGATCTTTCCTCCACAGACTTTTTTTTTTTTTTTTTATTAAATCATAGCTGTGTACATTAATGCAATCATGGGGTACAATATGCTGGTTTCACATACAATCTGAAATATTTTCATCAAACTGTTTAACATAGCCTTCATGACATTTTCTTAGTTATTGTGTTCAGACCTCTGTATTCTGCATTCCGTAAGTTTCACCTGTACCCTTCTAAGATGCACCGTAGGTGTGGTCCCACCGATTGCCCTCCCTCTCCCCATCCTCTCCCCTCCCTTGCCCCTTTCCCCATATCCATAATTCTTCTTAAGACAGATCTCTATTTTGTATGTCAGCACGCTGTGAAACATTGTCCTTAATGTTCTCAAATGTTCTTTATCTATCTGAGAGGATCTATGAGGTACCATTTGAACATTTCTGAGGTAACAAAATACCCACACTCTGGATTTGATCTTTGTCTGAAGTCATTTTTAAATTTTGGAATCTTTCGGTGACTGGAGAGATTAGGGATAAGAAACAGGCTTCTCTTTCAGTTTAGCAACTTCCTTTAAATTCTGCCTGCAAACAGGAAGTTCCTTTCTTCCCTCTTCTTTTTGCATTGCTTTGTCATATATAATTAGAAACCCCTAGTGTTCTGACTTTCAACCTACTGACCAGAGAGCTCCTTAGCCAGAATAGGTTCATTAGGCCCATTTCAAACATTTCAAGTTGTGTTTTTAGCACACAATAGGGTGATGCCGTACTCTCATGCACTAGTATTTTCTTCACCACTTTCGGGGTTCTGCTAACAATTGCATCATTACTTGTCTAGACTCTTTGTACTCCTGGTTCCAAAGCCAGTGCTAAGTCTTTTAAGTTCATTGCAGCACACTATTTCCAATGCCGATTAAGTATCAATTACCGACTACTGCATTACATACCACTCCGAAACTCAGTGGCATAAAACAATAAGCATTTGTGTGCTCCTGATTCTATGAGTAAACAATTTGGGCTGAACACAACTCAATGGCTCTTTTCATTTTACCTGGGGTTACTCATGCGACTATAGTCAGCCGTCAACTTGGCTGGGTGGTCTGAGATGGTCTCACGTTATCTAGTGGTTGTGGACTGGCTGTTGGCGAGTTGGTCTAGGGAGCGTCAGTGAGGACAGCTTGGTTGTGTGGTTTCTCATACTGCTAGAGTCTGGTTGGCCTCATGTGGCAGTTGCAATGCAGCACTCTGAGAGGGCGAAAACAGTCACCAGATAGTTTCTTGAGGCCTACCCGTGGAAGTCACAAACTGTCACTTCTACCACATCCTATTAATACAAGCAAGGGAGAACAGCTCAAATTCAGTGTGGGGAAGTATTCTCTGCCTCTCAATGGAATAAATTGCAAGGGCCCATTGCAAAGGGGTGATCACACACAGGGGTAGAAAGGATTTATGTGGCTCCCTTTGCAAACAAACTCCCATAAACACTTAACAGGATATTTAGACCCCCAAATTAACTGAAATTCTGCAGAATGTTCCACCCTTTTTGATACTTCTAAAGGAAGATGAGTTAACCATACACATAAAAAAGAGAAAATTCTATTTCTTTAGGAGATGAAATATGGAGATAAATGATTCAAGGAAGTATAAATGAAAAAACTGAGCTAGTGTGCTGGCTTCGGCAGCACATATACTAAAATTGGAACGATACAGAGAAGATTAGCACGGCCCCTGCGCAAGGATGACACGCAAATTCGTGAAGTGTTCCATATTTTTAAATAATGTAATGAAGAATAATAAAATACGTTTATTTAGGAAAAAAAACTGAGCTAGAAAGAAATGATCATGCTTTTTACTGTCCAGTTTTAGAAATAAAATAATTTATGAAAAAGCATCTCTTTTTTCCCCTAAAGCTAAGATTTTTAATCCATTCTTTGAGTATATACCTTTAAGAATAGCAGCTTCTGATTTTCCCAATGATTGTCTTTTATCTCAACAGCTTCATAACATAGAGTTCTTCATTCTGTCCTCATATCATGGTCTAGTTTTACATGAAGCCAGCCAGCCTTCTTCTAGAATTTCAAGATAAGCTCATCATTTACTCTGGAGTAATTTAAAGTTAAATATAACTTTCATGAGACTTTAAAATAAAGATGTGGACCTTTGGCACTTATCATGTGATTTGTTTTCATTTGTCATTCTTGGAAAATACTGATTGAAATTGGTTTATTAAGGTTTCATAGGGTAATGAAAAATCACTGGTTTAATGATAACACTGTGTTTTCATAGCGACAGGGAAAAAAAACACTGTTGTGAATGTCTTTTTGTTCTGGATACATAATTCTGAAAGCTCATGCTTTTAAAAAGGGGGCTTCAAGGAGACTGGTTTGGAGATAGGAAGAGCCTGCAATTAGAGGGGAGTTTTGTAAAAAACTGAAATGAGAAGGAAAAAAGGAGGAGAAGCTGAAAAATCTGTGGTAACAGGAAATGAAAAAGATTCTGAATAAGCTTTCATGATTATTTAATGGAAGTGGTAGTGGGTAGGGGTTGGGTGAACATAAGTACTTTTTATTTATCCTTTTGTAAAGATACTTGGTTTCAAAGATGGTTAAAGCCATTACTACTGAACTATTACGCATGTATCTTAACCCTGTCTACTTCAGTTTTTGTATAAAAATCCTCACACTGGCATCGGAGAACTGGCACATTTTGTTGAGATGAGAAAGCCTGAAAAGTCAGTTTTTGTTCTCTCTTGGAATATAGCACACGTAGTCCTTCATTTTATAACCTTGTCTTTTTGAAGAAAAGTATTTAAGAAAAGTGAGAGACCGGAAAACCTTATACATTTTAATTTTCTAGCACAAATAACATTAAGTCATTGTTGCAGTCCTAGAAATGGTTTATTTGGAATTATTTATAATGTTTGATGAACTTGATGAAAATCATGAAAGGGACACCTTTTTATTTCCTCACCCTTCTACAATGATATTTACTGTTTGCACAGCGATCATTCAATTTTTAGAGATGCTTGCCACCTTCTCCTGCTGATTAAATTCCTGTTTGGTCTCCCTGCCAAGTCTGTTGGATTAAATTAACAAATTCTGTTTACTTTACTGGGAATGACCTGTACTAACCTTCAGCTTGTACAAAATAATAATCTTCTTCACTGATATATTGATTCAATGCTCTTTATCTTCTTTTAAAGAAATATGCAGTGAGAATGTTATCTTCAGCTTGCTAGAATTTGCAGGCCTGCATCACTGATTTTAATATGTTAGAAACTTTGATCTTCCACATCTAATAATGCCTTTCGCTTTGTTGTTTTTAATGATTCCTGTTCTTCTAATGGGTCACCAAATCTTGATTACTCTAAGGAAAAGACTCTTTACATGATATTTTAGTCCATTAAATGTCCCACTCTTGAAAATTACATACACCACAGACCAATTTAAGAAGATTAAAATCTTTCTTTAAAAAAATTAAATCCAATTTTTATTGAGTTGCTTTTTCTGTCCCTCTTTTATTTGCTGTATAGCTAACAGATAAGAGGTATGGGGAAGTTTTTGAAGAAAATGAACTAAAATTTTTGATATAAGAAGACTTGAAAGTATAACAAGATTTTATAAATTTTACATGAAGCCTGAGTCATTGCAAGTTGTATTGAGATCATTAGGAAATTAAAATGACATTCTTTGAATTTCAATGAAAAAGAATTGCAATGGTAGAATGAGGAATAGTGGCTGAGGGGAGAGTGGGAAGACAAAGAAATCAACATTTGCTATGTTCCAGGGACCAGTGGTTCTTAACCTGTGGGTCGTGACCCACAGGAACTGTATTAAAGGACCACGGCATTAGGAAGGTTGAGAGCCACTGGATTAGACTACGGTACATGGTGTGGTGTTTTCAGATTTATTACTCATCTCCCACACTCCCCATATTATTTCTTTTTATAGATGAGGTAAGTGAGAAATAAAGAGATTCAGTAACTTACTGAGATCATACAGAGTACCCAGGCAAACTGAGGTCAACCACTGGACCCTAAGTTAACTCTAGTGATGAAGCTAATTCCCTTTTGAGAAAAACATGCTCCATATTTGAGAAGTAAGCATTCTCAAATTCTCAACCCTCTGTTCTACTTCAGTATGGCCAATGATTCATTACACCCCAAGATAACCACCTAACTCGGTTATTGAGGAAACTTTCTTATGGATGTTCTGGCTTTTGATTCACCTCTCTGCCATGAGAGAAAAATTGAGAAACCATCACGGAATTTCACTTACCTGTGTAGAACTCAAAGTAATGCTCAGGAGTGCACCTGGAATGGAAGATGTTTATTTGTTCCTTCATCATTCATTCTCAATTCCCTAAGGAGCATCTTGCTAAATTGAAGATGCTTCTGATGGGTGTTTTCTGTACAACATCACTGCTTGTCTTAATCTGGGTACTTACTCTGGGGCTCAGTGGAAGAAATAACAATCCGTTCCAGTGCTGGAAGAAACCAGGCTGACTTGGATTTACTGAGAGATTATATGTTTGTAGATCCTATGTCATGAGCATTTAAATGTGTTGTGAAGATTAATTGTGATTATTAGGCTTTTACATTGTGTGCTGAAAAAGGACCTTTTATCCTCATCTGTCTGGTCCTTCCCACCTCTCCACCCACTTCTCCACTGCTGTAGGGACACTCTTGGAGTACGATGTTCTTGAGTGAGGCATCTGACTCCACAACCTGAACAAACTGGCTTTTTCTTCTGAGGTCCTATCACATTTTTAGTGGTCAGGAAACAGGTCCCTATCCTGAAGACACCCATAGACTTCTTCTTTTTTTTTTGTGCTTTTTGGTGAGGGCTGGGTTTGAACCCACCACCTCCAGCATGTGGGGCCAGTGCCCTACTCCTTTGAGCCACAGGCACCGCCCTAGACTTCTTATTTTCCTAGTTTGGAGAAATGTTTTTGTTTGTTCAGAGAGAATTCTACCTCTACCTTCACATTTCTCTGGCTCCATTGGATTCTACTTTCATCAAGTAACCTAGGACTTCTACCTTCCTTGAGTCAAAAAAGCACAAGGTCCGCTTTCTTTTCAGCTGAGGAAGGGACAGAGGAAAGGACAGGGAGGGACAAAAATTCAGATTCCAAAAATTTTCCTACCATGGCACAACAGTCACTTGCTATGTTTTCACCTCATAGCTATGGAATGTTCTGGAGTCAGTGTGGTTCTGTTTCTTGTTTGACATCATATAAAGTGAATAGAAACATCCTTTCTGTTTTAACCTAAGAGGTATGTTCTTTGGTGATATCAGTCTGCAGGGAACATCTGTATAAAATATGGCTGATGTGAAATCCTGATACCAACCAATAGGACCTGAACTATGGCATAGGCCGTAGTAAGAGTTAGGGAAGATGCTTAGAGAAAGCGGCAAGTAGGTACTGGGATATCCCTTTTCTGTGCTCCTCTGGCATGGGTCTGTAGCTCTGGTTATAACTTTTAAACCAATTTGTGGTTATTGCCCAGGATAAATTTGAAATCCTAGGATTCATCTTTGATTAAATTAAATTAAATTGAAATAAATTGAACTGAATTTGATTAAATTTCTAAGTACCATTATTGCCTCTTACTTGCATTAATAACCTCTCTAGTGTTATTTTTCTTAAGAATACACTTTTGTACTTATGCATGAGAAGAGAATGCTGGGGTTATTAGGCTAACACTTTTTTGAGGACCAACTGATTAGTATTCTTCCACTATCCCTCAGGTTATCTGCAAAAGAATTCCAATCACCTGACCTTTCAATTATACTTGAGCATAGCTCTTGAGAGTTATTTCTTCTTTTTCCCCTCAAGTAAATTGTATTTTTCACTGTCGTTTTCATTGACACTACATCAATATCAAAGAAATGATTTCTAAGTAGTTGTGCATAAGTTAAGGTTTCCAATTGATCTTTGCAATTCTTTTCCAGCAAATCGAGATTGAAGAGAAAAAAAGTAAACAGAATGGTTGTAATACACTGAAGCAGAAAGCAAAAGGGGGTTTATATTTGCTGTTGTATTCTAACCAACTGATTTGGGATGGACACTGATGAAGGACAACATTCTGTAGTAAAGAGTGATGAGATAACCAGCTATTACTCAGCAGTATTTTCACCCTTTATCACTTTCTGTGAGTAATGATGAGGATTGAGGCGGCCTTCCAAACCATGCATTTGCAGTGATTGCTAGGCCTTGAACAAGCCTCATAATGGGTTGGCTATTTGTCTTTTTACAGTGCACTAAAACATACCTGCACATTGTTGTATGATTAATTTTTTTGAGGGATTTCTACCCTAAAATAAAACAAATAAAAAGAAGAAGTAAAATTACCCAATGTATGAGATTATTAAAAGGAGCTATGATGCATTTTGGTTTTCTTTCTTAAATGGTGAGAGTCAGTGTCAGAATTTGGAGATGGTGTAATAGATGGTGATGGTTTTGATTTGTGCGCAGATTATTTTTTTCATCTGTTTTGAGGTGAGGGATTTCTATTGATAATTCAATGGAAGGCCAATAATGAAAACCTATTAAATTTCCTTCTCCGGCAATGCTAGCTGGTATGGGCAGGTGGATTCATTGACATCAGACTCTTTCATCATTATTTCTAGGCATCTCTTCATTCAACACTTTAGTTTCTGCTATTTATCTTGTTTTCTTGCTGTAATAATTTCTCTCCCTTCTTCTTTGGCTATTTGACGTACTCATTTCTCTTGGGAATGATCTTGCTTACTTCTCCTCGACAGCTATGAATTTTACTATTTCATAGTATTTCTACAAGTACTTTAAACTCCATATTTCAAGCAAGAAACCATTGACTACTTAATATGTAAGCACTATGTTCTTAGTATTGCATATGCTTTATATACTTCATATTTATAATTAGTGAATGGCACGAAGAAGTACTTTTCACTTTTTTATTCTTGATAGTGAAGTTGAGCAAAAACATCGTGCTGTAATTATCATGAATTTGTGGACAACCTGTGGATTATAATTCTGTCTCCTTATTCTTAGGTCCACGTGTATTTGAGCTTATGTAACTTAAAGGACACTGAGTGTGAAGGGAAGAAGTAGTAATACCTCCTGAGACTCACTGACTGAAAAGATGGTGAAATAGTGGTGCATGGGGGTATCATGGAGTCACAAAATGGAGGCTACCACTCAAAACAGTGTAACTTTCCACACAAAACAGGTTTAAAATTCCCTTCCTGTCTTGCTAGTACTAGAAAAATGTTAGTTCTGCAGACAGAACGTCACTGTCATAAAGATACATTTGGAGCCCTCAATCCACAGAGACAGAGCTTTAGCACCCTGAAGCTTGGGGTTAATAAACGTGATGGGACTTAAGTTACCTGGTGTAAGTTTCTTGAATTTCTCCTCCCTACTCATTTGAAAAGAATTCTGGCCTGACCCACTCAAACTCTTTCCCTTCCATGTTGTTCAAAATCTGTTATATTTGGTCGATTGGTGTCTTTGTGATAGAGAATTAGGAAGAAAAGGAAAAATAGAAATAAACTGTTGGAAGGAGTTTTGTTTTTGTTGTGGGATGGGAGAGGTCTTAAGAGATGTAGCTTGGGAGCACTACCATTATGACAGCAGGGCTGAAAGAAGAAATGGAGATAAAAAAGGTGTTACTAGGACCATTTTTCTTTTCATCTTGTTTGAGAAATACAAATAAAGGATTTGCTATTTTAGTTTGAAGTCATTTTTGATAGCATGATCTGTGTTCTATAAAGATGACCCCAGTGTTCTATTGAACCAAAGCATAAGCTTGCCTTATGCTTACAAAGGTGTGAGTATTCAATACAAAGAAGACCTGGACTAAACTGTTACATGACTTAGGATCATAATAATCAATCATTTTTCCCAACTTAGAGAGGAGAAACTCAAGGCCACACCATTGGTCAGTTAACATCTGTGTGCCATGGACTGCCTACAGTGTGCCAAAGACTGTGTTAGGTAACTGACATGCTGGTGGTGGTGATCCTACCAACAGCCCTTAAGAGGAGAATATTATTTGCTTCAATAGTGCAAAGTTTAAAAAATGTAACCTGGATAGAATTGGAGACCCTTCTACTAAGTGAAGTTTCCCAAGAATGGAACGACAAACACCACATATACTCACTTTTGAATTGGAAGTAATTGGTCATGTACACATTTACTAGTAAAACTCAACAGAAGGCAAGCAGGTGGGAGGGGTTAGAAGGGGTGGGGTAAATTCCTACTTAACGGTAGAATGCACACTACGTGGATGAGGGGCACACTTATAACTTTGACTGAAATTGTACAAAAGCAATTCAGGTAACAAAACATTTGTGCCCCTGTAATATTCTGAATAAAAAAGATGAATTGCAAAGTAAAATGTTCAGTATAAAAACCCAACCAATGTCAAGAGTGAAAAGTGAAGTTCTCTTCTCCTCTCTCACTTTTTAGGAGTTACCACCAACAATTAACTGTTTAGTGTGTATGATTCCATTTCTGTACAGAGAATTCACAAACTTCGGTTTATTCGTGCCATACAGGCAAAATGTGATTCTGAAGGAAAGTAGTCTTTTTTATATATAATCCATTTGTATTTGAATGGTTTTTGATTTTGGAAAATCTAGTTGGAATTTGACACAGTTTTACTTGGATTCTGACAGAGGAGTAAAGTAGTTTTCAGAGTCATAGCCTTAAGGATCACAAGAGTATAGAATAGTAGATTTGGGATCAGGAGATAATAGCTTTATAACCAGCACAATATTTTGATCATTTCAAGATATTTCTGAATTTGGAGATTTTGGCTTTGGGTCATAGCTTAGAGACAGAAGAAGTCTTTACAATTGGCCAGCAATTTGAAAGGAAGTAGATAGAAGGGGAAGGAAACAGTTTTGGGGGGATATGCTTTGTGTCAGTTTCACCAGTTATGCTTTTTCTAAGAAACAGTGGGTCTAACACCTTCCAAGTATGAATTTGATTAATACTGAGAGTGTTTCTATCTCTTAGTTTGTAATTAAATGATTTTAAATATATTAATCCATATTATCAATTCTAATGCCAAGATTTAAAATAACTTTTAATACACAATATGCAATAAATACTTGCCTCAGTAACATGCAGTAGGTTTTGTGTTCTCATAGGAAAGATTGAGGACCCTAGAATGCCATTTTCATTATTGCTATTTAGTGTTTTACTAACAAAATGTATGGATTAGGGTTTCCTCGGGTGGCTAAATCACACAGTGATGGCCTCATCTTAATATTATTATGATGTGAAATCAGTATAACATTAATTTTATCTATACAAATATTGATATCAGTGGTATCCTTAAGTGGGAGAAATCTCAGAAGAATGAAGAATATATATGAGATTTACCTTGCTAATGGTGCATAAGAATCTTAATACTTGTTTTGTCACCCTCTTTATGTATGTTATTTCCTAAGCCATCAGCTTTTTGGTGAAGGTAACATATGTGTGTGGGGGTGGAAGTAAGAGCAGGGGAAGGGATCTAGAAGAATTTTGGTAGACTTGCTCATTGTATCTGCTTGGGCTGCCACAGCAAAATACCACAGTCTGGGTGGCATAAACAACAGGAATTAGGTTTCTTACATTTCTGGAGATAAGGAGTCCAAGATCATAAGATCATGATTGGTGAGCAGTTTCATGTGGAAGCTCTCTGCTGGCTTGCATATGTCCTCCCATGACCTTTCCTGTGTAGAGAGGGAGAGAAAGAGAGCGAGAACACAGAGCTTTCTCTGCTGTTGTTTCTAACAAAGATACTAATCCTGTGAGATCAGGGCCCTACCCTTATGACCTCATCTAACCTTAATTACTTTTTTAGAGGCCCCATTTCCAAATACAACCACACACAGGGTCAGGGCTTCAATATATGAATTTGAGGGTAGGAGGACATATTCAATAACACTGCTGAATTCTGTTCAGTCACTAACACTGCTGAATTCTGCTTTGTTGATATTATTAGTACAAGTATTGGGAGTCTTAGGCTCTTCATTTTTAAAGGTCAAGACAAACACATAAAAGTATCTTGAGAACTGATGATGAAAATTCTATCCCTTGCAGTTAATTTCTCTACTGATAACTACAATGTTTCCTTCTAATTTTTCTCTGGTATAGTTTAATTTTGAATCTTTTACTGACATTAAGTGAAACTGACAGTAAATCCATCTTTAGCCATATAACATTCTTTTAGTAAATGGTTTAATTTTATATAAAACATCTTTAACTTAGTATATAAAAGGCATTGTTAATTTTTGTAAATATTGGTTTTTCTCCCCAATCAAACCTCCAGTGTGCAACCAGGTGTTTTCACAGAGTCCCGAGGAATATTTATTATGTGTGTAGGAGCATTTCTTAAACATAATAACTTGGTGATTTGGAATCATAGGACTGTGCCTAGGTTGCTTTGTGAAAGTACATCAGCCTCGTTCCAGAGATGTGGAAGGCTACATACAGAAATTTTTACCTATCACCCTCAAGTTAAAAAATTACTGTGAGTGGAACATAAAAAACATATTCTGAGCCTTGTTTGAACACTTTTTTGATACTTCATCTATTTTTTTTAACATAAATTCAAATTGCTTTTGTTTTTACTTGTGAGGCTTATAACCATGCCCAGATGTTAATGCAACGTATAAATGAATTACAATTTAAATAAGTGCAATGTTTTATTTTCTATTCCCAGTTGGGATTAGCAGATTGATCACTGGAGAAAACAATGAGTAAATAATTTATGAGAACCAAAGAATACCCAAATTCATATTTTTATTTGAATAGCATTCTACTAATCTTCTAAGAAAAGGAGAATTTACTGAAATCTTAGTAGTGCCGAATGTTACCACTTCCCTACTCGTTTTTCAAATCTACTGAAAGAGGAGATTGAAATAGAAAATGTTACTTTTCAAAGTTAATAATTGTTTTTTTTTTGTAAATTAAGTGCTATTTACTAAAGGTTGATGAAATAAAAATTGTAAGGCATATTATGTCCTGCTAGAGTCTATGGTAGGCACTGGGGATTGAAAAAGGATGAAGAAAATAATAACTAGTGTTTATAATACATGAAGTATAAATGTGGGTGTAAATACTGTATTGTGGCAGGACTGCTAAGATAGTTAAAGAATATGCTTGGTAAGGAACAGAGGTGATATAGTGGAGTGGTATAGTTTGGATATTTGGCTCCTCCAATTCTCATGTTGAAATTTGATCCCCAGTATTGGAGGTGGGGCCTGGTGGGAGGTTTTAGGTCACAACAATGCAGCTATGATCCAGAGATTGGGCATTGCTGCTGACAGCCAAAAGTCAACTTCTTGTGGGCAGATTGCTCCTGAGGGGCTCTGTGCCCTCCTGATGATGATGACTGAGTCTGGCTTTATTGGGTCATGTAAGAACTGGCTGTTTAAAGCAGCCTGGCACCACCTCCTCCCTCTCTTGCCCCCTCTCTCACCATGTGACATGCCACTTCTTCTTCACCTTCTGCCTTGATTGGAAGCTTCATGTGCCCAGAAGCAGATTCTGGCACAGGCTTTCTTACAGCCTACAGAGCCAAGTAAATCTCATTGCTTTGTAAATTACCCACTCTCAGGTATTCTTTTGTAGCAGCATTTGGTGGACTAACACAAGGAGTGAATGATTGACCAAGATTCTTAGGGAATATAAGATCCAGAGAAGGGATTGACAGAGGATGTGAAGCCTGATGAAGGGAATATTAGATATGATCTATTGACAGTAAGCACTTATATCTTCCCTTCAATGTCTCACACCTCAGGATAGGAAGTCTAAAGACTGTAATCAGAGGCTCTAATGCATATTTTCAAGACAGAAGAAGTTGACTTTTGGCTGTCAGCAGCAATGCCCAACCTCTGGATCATAGCTGCATTGTTGTGACCTGAAAACTTATTGGTGGCCCTAACTTGTGTTTCTCTAGTTCTAACAACAGTTCATTGGCACTGCATGCCCGGCATTAAATGCCACTCTGACAAGCCCAACTGTCTTCCATTTCTTACATCGAACCTTGGCTGGTATGAAGACTTCTGAAGATCAATGGGAATTCAACAAGTGAACTAAAGAAGAAAGGCACATTCATTCTACTCAAAGCGAATAAAATGAGCAAATTAATGGGGGGTCTGAAACATGAGTGTTTGTTAAAATGAATAAAGTGGGTCATTATTGCTGGAGTGTAAGAAGGTGGTTAAGACAGGAAATGAGGTTGGCACATCGGAAAGAAGGGAGATTATAAAATGTGTTGTGCGCTATTTTGAACTGGCATTAGGTAGAGGATGAGATGACTTAGGTCAGGAAGTGGTGCTTTTTGGGGTATATTTTCCAGTAGCCAGGTTTAGTTACTCCATAAATAGGGACCTGGGGAAAGTTGGTTCCGAAAGGAAGAGAAGGCCCAAGGCAACCATGCAGAGTGAGAGCAAATCACCAGCGAGAGAAAATTCTACTCGGGTTTAGGTCTTTGAATTAAATTATTATTCTTTTCATGAAACAAGTTTTAAGACCATAAATTGTGCCAATTTGTTTTCCAATAGCTTTCCATTTGAGAAAGAACTAATGCTTCAGAAAATTTCTTTCTCTTTTTCACGCTCAGAGTAGATTTCCTTTGTTTGCTATCCAAAAGAATCTTCAGTCACATGTATTTTAGATTTTCTGAATAATAAGAGGTAAAAAAGAGCTACTGATCTGTATAGAGAGGGGATATTTTCGTCTTCCCTTGACATTTGCATCAATTTAAGTATAAATACATTTATCCCAAACTTCTTTTCTTGTAAATTATTCTAGCACAGGGTGAGAAGAAGCAAGATGATAGCCAAAGAAGTGGAGACTCTGAGGAAGAACACATTTGGAAATGAGAAGCAGGATTAGAGGCCTGTAATCCTAGCACTCTGGGAAGGTGAGGCAGGTGGATTGCTTGAGTTCAGGAGTTTGAGATCAGCCTGAGCAAGGGCAAGACCCCGTCTCTACTAAAAACAGAAAAATGTGCTAGGCAAGAAGATTGCTTGAGCCCAAGAGGTTGCTGTGAGCTATGACATCATGGCACTCTACTCAGGGAGACAGAGTGAGACTCTGTAAAAAAAAAAAAAAAAAAGAGAAACAAAAGGAATCAGGATTGGCATGGTTAGTTCCAGGATTATGAAGTTGCTGCCAAACTTTTGGAGAAACTGCTTTGGTCACCTCCTTTGCTCACTCCACACCTTCTCTCTGTAGTGTTTTCACATAGTACTCAATTGGAAATGAGCCTCTGACTTTTCCCTAGACCAAGAGAAGTTGAACAAACTGCATAGAACACTAGGATACCTAATATTTGCAAAAATGTCAGAAACTATGTATGTATTTAAATAAGCAAGAAAAAGCAAGGAAATATTTTTTAAAAATAGAGTCAGACTTTAATGTGATTCAAACTTCTAAAAAGGAAGCAGTAGGAAAAGGTTTATGTTTGGGTAGATCTCTTGTTCCCCTTTGCCACCATCTTTAAGATGAATCTTAAAGAAAGGAGAATACGTGTATTCTGCTTTCCTATAGGCAAGATCTCTCTGGCATTTTGCAAGGAAGCGGAATGATTTGTCAATAGATACTTGTTTATAAACAGATAATTCTACACATAAAGTAAAACAATGCAGATGTGCTTTCTAGATAGATATCATTTAGTGAATAACACGTTAATTGTAAAGACTTCCTAAAAGAATCATTCTAAAGAATGAGTATATTCACACTATGAAATGAAATCATACATAATTTTCTTAATTACTAATGCCACATAAAAAATATTCAGAAATAATTATTGTAAGGGGTTCTGCTTACAATAATTACCCCCCTTCTGAGTGGGGTTGGGGGACTCCTTGGCCATATTATCCCCTCTCTTATCATCTACATTTCCCAGTCAACTTTTGTAGACTCTCTGATAGAATGCTTATCAGAGCTTTGAATATTAACATCAAAGTTTTTAGTTCAATCACAAAGTTGAAGAAGAACAGTTGCCCTGCTTTTGCTGACAGCTGCACAGAACCATGTAGTTTTGAGACTGGAGAATTTCTGTCACTTCCGTGATGCTTCCTGAGAAATGTCAATTTTCAGGAGAATTATTTCCTTTTACTTTGGAGCTCACTGGATATGTGCTTTGCTCCTGTCTGTCCTCTGACCTCTCAGATCTTTGAAATCCCTGTATCACTCTCTCATTAACTGCGGTGGTGAGAGAGATGTTGTGGCTCCTGGATATTTGAAAAGAAGAGAAAAACTTTTAAGCGGAGATGACCCTCCTCCAATACATCTTATTCTCTCCACAATGCCAAAGCCATGAACTTTAAAATTCATATGTCAGGTTATCAATAAGTTCTGAACTTTGGCAAGTCAGAGGGTTGATATTTAACCATTTCATGGTTGCTTCTATTCAGGCTACCATCCTCTGGGTAGACTATTCACTGTTCCAAAATCATTGCACTTTATTTCCCCTCTGCTTGATCACACAGTTCCCTCTGACTTGAATGCCTTTAGACCTCTTTTCTTGCTGTCACAATGATGCCCATCCTTTGAAATCAAGTTGAAAGGGCGCTTCTGCAAGGAGGCCTTTTATAATAACTCTCGACCTAAGTAATCCGGTCCTTCTTTGTAGCCCATATCCCTTAATTCTACTAAGTGGATGAAATCCTAAGCTATAAGTTTTCATTATGTGCCTTATCACCCTCATTATTTAAATAAATATATCTGATTTCACCACCAAAAACATTCGAAGATTTCTGTCATATTGGAGGTAAGCAAGATCCTTTGAGAACAAGATTCTTTTATATGATTGTGTTAATTATCAGAATAGATAAATCCCCAAATTGATGTAAAGTCATGTATCACTTATCAAAAGGGATATATTCTACTAGATATGTCATGAGGTGATTTTGTTGTAGAGAGAACATCATAGAGGTTATGCAAACCTCTAACCTACTACACTCCTAGGCTACATGGTATAGCCTATTGGTCCTAGGCCACAAACCTGTATAGCATGTTACTCTACTGTAGGCAACTGTAACTCAATGGTATTTGTGTATCTGATCATATTAAACATAGGAAATACAGTAAAGCTACACCATAAAAGTTGAAAAATAGTATACCTATATAGGGCACTGAACATGAATGGAGCTTATAAGACCGGAAATTACTCTGGATACGTCAATGAGTGAGTGGTGAGTGAATGTCATGGCCTACCGCATTATTATTATTACTTTATTTTTATTAAATCATAAATGTGTACATTAGTGCAATCATGGGGCACAATGTGCTGACTTCATATACAATCTGAAATATTTTCATCGAACTGTTTAACATAGCCTTCATGGCATTTTCTTAATCACTATATGAAGACATTTATATTCTGCATTTAGTAAGTTTCAC
>CAUYRH010124984.1:0-12765 GCA_963574655.1 Perodicticus potto | reverse complement strand
ATTCAATTTTGACCAAAGTACATTACTTAAATATTAATTTTGTAATTCAACTTGTCAATATGTTGTTTAGGATATTGCATCCTCATCTATAAGTGAAACATGTTTGTAATTTCCCTTTATAACAATATATTTTCTCCAATTTCAATATCAAGGGTATCCAGATCAAGTAGAATGATATTGAAATATTTCTTTTTTTATTGTTTATAAGATTTCTGGAATTGCTTGTTTTGTAAAATCATTGTGGTCTATGAGTTTATGATAGTTTGAACTTTGTTATTTAATTTAATTCACTGCTTAATTACTGTTTTCCTATGAATGATTATACTGTGGTTAATATGTTAGCATAGCAGTATTTCCAGATAGTTTTTGTTGGGAGGTTGGGCTTTAGGGGAGCAGAGTTAATACTTTGCATGAAATATCTTATTTTATAACAGGGAAATTGCTTCCTCTTTTGTTTTGTGATTTTTTTTGAGGTGAAATTTAAGTTTTTGTGTAAGTAGTACTATTATACCTATCTTGAGTATCTTGCTTGTACTGTATCACATTATACCTTTAATTCTTAATAAACTGTTCACTTGAAAAAAAAAATCTAAAAAAAAAGAGAGAGAGAGGTCCAAAGATAGCACCCTGAAACTGAAACTAGGTCTTTTGACATGGTAGAGGGTGAATTACAGCATGTGTGTGTCCACTGGGCCCAAAGAAGCCTAGCAGCCCCACATATCTTTCTAGATTAAAAAACAAAACAAAACAAACAAAAACCAACTTCCCTGTCTCACTCATCAAGCACCTAGCTTGATGGTTGGAATCTGGGCCAATGAAAAAAACACACAACAGGTCTTCCTGGAACTCTGCTAGCCACAATCAACTTCCCACTCTCATCCCCCCCTACTCATTGTTAGGAACTCTGAAGTAAAGCAAGAATATCCGTAGTCAGTAAATCACATAGACCTCCTATCCTACCAGGAGTTCTTCATTCTGAAGGAGCTCTGGACAAGTCAGTCTCCTCTAGTCAACATCAGGTCCTTGAACGAAAGAACTTAAGCCCAGGAAGACTGGTCAGGAAGTGAGTGTGGAAGAGGAGTCCTCCCATTTAGTGCTGTATTTTGCCTTTTCTGAAAATTTCCTCCCAACTTTATGTGAGCAAATTCTATCCATCCCCACCATCTCTTCTCTTCCTCCTCACCGATAGTATTACCTCACCCTATTGCCTCTTTATCAGAAATCTGTCCTGAGTACTAATTCATGTATGTGCATGCTGTATAGGTAACGGAGCATTACCAAGTGGGTGGTTCTTGAAAATAGGACATTCATCATGCATATTGATCACGGGGGTGGTATGGTATGAATCAGAGAGCAGCAATCATTAAATCAAAGATTTATACTAGTAAAAGAGCACCAAGGCAATTCATCAATTGCATACCACACTCAGTGATTAATTAGGTTCCAACCTGACAACTTAGCAGCTGGTTCACAATTAAGGCTATTACAGTCAAAGGTAAGTCACTTCCCCCTCCTTCCTTTAAGGAAGAAGAAAAAGAGGAAGGACCTTCTTCTGTTGTTCTTAGGGCATCCTGTACTTTTCCTTTTTAGCACTTGTCATAGTTTATAAATGTGAAGTTATCAGTGTAATTATATATTTAAATTCTCTCCCTCCATGAGCCCATAAGTTCAAGGAAACCTTAATGCTTCTAGCACAGTGTCTAGCAAATAGAAAGCCTTCAATCAAAATATTCTGGGCCCTGAATTTATTAACTAGATGCCTCTAATACTCAGGCTTCCATGTAGCATCACTTACACTGGGCCTTCCAATGTTCTCCCCTAGATCTTGTCTTTTTAAAAGTTAAACGAGCTTTCTGAACTGGACAACCACACTCGAAATTTAGTTGCCAATTTCTACTGATGCCAAAAACATGCAATTCCCACAACCCAGCAATTCCAATCCCAAATACAACCCAACAGAAATGAGGATAAATGCTCATCAAGACATGGTCTAGAATGTCTGTGTAGACATTGTGATTCATAGCCCAAGCTGGAAACAACACAAATGCCTATCAACAGAAGAATGGAGGAAAACCATGGTGTGTTCATAGAATCCAATATGATGCCTATCAACAGAAGAAAGGAAGAAAATCATGTGTGTTCATAGAATCAAATATGATGCCTATCAACATAAGAATGTATGAAAATCATAATGTGTTCATAGAATCAAATATGTAGTACTACACACAATTAGTACTACAAGTTAAAGCAAACTAAAGCCTCATGCAACAACATGTGGCTCAGGGAGTAGGGTGCCGGTCCCATATATCAAGGGTGGTGGCTTTGAACCCGGCCCCTGCCAAAACTGCAACAACAACAACAAAATCATTTCCTTCGGAGGGAGCGGGGGGGGGGGGGGAGGAGAGGGGAGGGGGGAGGTCCGATTGAGGGCGGGTGAATGGTGGGATCACACCTATGGTGCATAATGCAAGGGTACATGTCAGATCTATTAGTATAGAGTATAAATGTCTTAACACAATGATTAAGTAAACCAGATGAGGTATTTATTAACCAGTGTAATGTAAGTATTCCTAATTCTATATGAAATCAGCACAATGTACCCCATAAATGCATTAATGTATACATGATCTATGTGTTTATGATTTAATTAAAAAAAACTCACAAACATTATGGTAACAGAATGAAATCAGACACAAAAAAGCACATGCTATGTGTGTACTTAAGTTTCAAAAACAGGCAAGATTAGTCCATGGTATGAGGGGTCAGGACAATGATGTCCTCAGAAGGGTCAGTGACCGGGAGAGAGCATGGAGGGACTTGTGGGGCATTGATAAGGTCTGGTTCCTCCTTTGAGTGCTCGTTATCCCAGTGTGTTCTTTTGTGAAGATGCATCAATATTTTCTGTTGTCTCATTTTGTAAAAATTAATATAGCTAGATGATTAGTGCTCTTTTCAGCCTATATGTGACAGTTCAAATAAAAATATAGTTCAATAAAAAATAGTTAACCTGATTTGTTTTTCTTTGTGGATGGGAGAGTGTTAAATATCTTCATGTGTACCCCAGGCCCAAATCCAAATTTTAGAAAATGAGTCTTGGTAGGAATTCTAAACCAGGAGGTTAGAATTTTTTTTTTTTTTTTTTAAGTTTTTGGCCGGGGCTGGGTTTGAACCCGCCACCTCTGACATATGGGGCCAGCGACCTACTCCTTTGAGCCACAGGCGCCACCCTAAGGAGGTTAGGTTTTAAATCAGAAATTACACTCCATGTACTTTAGGGTCCCTTCCAATCCTAATGTTCTATGATTTTATGATAGTAACCTTTAGAAAATTAAATGCGGCTCGGTGCCTGTAGCGCAGTGGCTAGAGAGCCAGCCACATACACCAGAGCTAGCAGGTTCAAATCTAGTCCAGGCCTGCCAAACAATGACAACTACAACCAAAAAATAGCTGGGCGTCATGACGGGCACCTGAAGTCCCAGCTACTTGGGAAGCCGAGGCAAAAGAATCACTTAGGCCCAAGAGTTGGAGGTTGCTGTAAGCTCTGATGCCACAGCACTCTACCCAGGGTGACATAATTGGACTCTGTCTCAAAAAAAAAAAAAAGAAAGAAAGAAAGAAAATTAAATAAGAACTCAATGGTCAGCAATCCTGGATTTCTGGGGCTGACTTGTCACTCTCGAAATAGTGAAAGGAGGCAAGTAGAGGGACTTTCTGGTTCACCCTCATGTGTTTGTTCTCACATGTTACAATTTCCCTCTGCCACATGAAGCAACTTCTGTAAGTGAAGAGGGATTAGATTTACAGGGGTGTCCAGCCTGCAGCCTGCAGGCCTCGTGCAGATTTTTTGAGCCCTATTTTGCTTATCTGTGGTGTCAAATATCACTAAAATTATACACAGGCTTTTTTTTTTTTTACTCATCAGTTTTCATTAGTGTTTGTGTTTTTAATGTGCAACCCAAGACAATTCTTCTTCCAGTGTGCAGTGGGGGGGAAAGAGTTGTACACTCTTGGTTTAAAAGAACTAGATGTGGTATTAAAAAATGCTGCGATTTTTAAAAATTCAGAGGTTTCTGGTAAGGATTAGTCCAGAAAAATCAATAAATGGGTTTATAATAATAAAGCCCTCCATCTCTTGAAGGTGTCCTATATAGCAGGTACCATGTTAATTTACTTTTTACATATTCTTTCATTTAATCCTTACAAGACCCTATGAAATATGCATAGACTCCCTCAGAGGTAAAGAAGATGGTCAATACCCCATGTCCAAGCCTCAGATTCAAATCTGTACGAATAAGGGGAAAATGCATACCTATAGAGCAGGGGTTTGGAGAATGGGCTCTGGAAAAAGACTACCAGCATTCAAATGTCGGCTCAGTAACTTAACTGGCTATATAACCTTAATGAAAGATTAAGCCTCTCTTGGGGTTCTCATCTGCAAAATGAGATCACTAAGAATGTCCACCTCACAGGACTATTATAAGGAGTACAGGACAATGTGTATTACACAAGGCACTTAGAATAGCACGTGACACATAGTGCTCAAAGATCTATATTTATTATGTGATTTATATATTTAACATTTGCACTTTCTATATAACCAGCAGATATTGCATATCCCATTAGTATAATTTTTAGTCTAACAAAATTGCCACCAATAGTCCTTTACTTGTTAAGGATTGGGTGAGGATCTTTTAATCTAAATCTCTGAGACATAGAGGAATAGTTGTTATATCAGACTCCAAAATCTTAAAAGCAAGGATCTTGTCTGTCTTGTTCACTATTATATCCCTGAGGCCAAGCACAGTGCCTGACATATAGTAGGCATTCAACAAATGTTTGATAAATACTTCCCCAGCATACCTAAGTAATCCCCCCACTTTATATCCATTCAGGAGAGGCCAGATTATTTACAGAAATATTTTCTCTCAACTCTAATGACCACAGGTATGCACTAATTCGTTAAAAAAGAAAATCTTTAAGATAAGTAAATATAAAAGGATGTTTTTTCAAAAGAATTCACTGCATGTTTCCTGGTGTACTTAAATTATGACTCACTAGACCAAAGTTGACTTATTCTCACCTTCTTATAAATTCATCAATTCCAGAGTCAGATACAATGAGAGACTTTTTTTTTTTTTTTGAGACAGAGTCTCACTATGTCGTCCTCAGTAAAGTGCTATGGCTTCACAGCTCACAGCAACCTCAAATTCTTGGATTTAAGTGATTCTCTTGCCTCAGCCTCCCAAATAGCTGGGACTACAGGTGCCTGCTAAGGCCCAGCTATTTTTTTTTTTTTTTTTGGTTGTAGTTGTCATTGTTGTTTGGCAGGCCCAGGCTCCAGTGCATGTGGCTGGCACCCTAGCCGCTGAGCTACAGGCACGGGGCCACATTGAGAGACTTCTATCCCTAGAACTTAAGCCTTAAATTCATTCATTCATGCATTCATTCACCAAACATTTTGTAAGTATCTTGTACCTGTGTTTAATGATCTCAGTTGCAAATAACAGAAATTGCAAATAGGTTTAAAAATAAAGGAATTTCTTATGACACATAAAAGGAAGCCCACAGATATCTATTCAGTCTTCTTGTTTCATTTAGCAGCTCATGTGTCATCAAAGACCCAGATTCTGCCCCCACTCTGCCGTCCTTAGTGTTGGCTTCATTCAGACTGGCAACCCTTGGACTGTAATTGTTGCGGGCTTTAGCTGAACCTATCAGCTGTCCACCCAACAGTCTCCCTCTTCCCTCTTCCTCCAATTTAACAGAAGCCCTATTTTGTTTAGGTATTAGAAATTGGTATACTTCATTAATGTCTCCCCAACATGAGTATTAATGATCTAAGCCAATTATGATTGGTCACTCGCAATCAGTTGAACAATGCAAACTTGACAAAACTTTGACAAGGTAAGGGAAAGTTGGCTTTCACTCTTCCAGAAACGTTTTCTATACTATTATAAAGAGACACAAGTCAGGACATTGCCCCGTTTTCTGCCTCTGCACAGAGCTATGTGAAGAGGTGACTTTTGGAACTGCTAAAGCCATCTATCACCACAAAAAAAAAAAGCTATGAATATACCAAGTTGACAGAAGAAAGGAATTTAGTGTCCCTGGATCTAACAAACCCTGCAACTGCCCTATTTTTAAACTTCTTGTTGTGCCAAATTAGAAAATAAACTTTTATTCTTTAAGCTGATTATAGTTGGATCTTTGAAAAACTTACAGCTCAGAGCATCATGATACACAGTTATCAGTACACCTGCTTCCAGAGGAAAGAGAAAGCTAATCTCATTCTTGGATTTCTCTTTAAATAGAAAAAAAAAAATTAATCCAGAAGTCCCAAACTTTCCCCTTCCCTTCACCACTTCCTCTCCACTCTAACTGGCCATTTACTGGTCACATGCCCATTGAGCCAACCCCAAGCTAGTGGGATTAGAATACCTTCAACCTGGTCAGGCCCACATTTGAGACCTGAGATTGGGATCAGCTGTCCCTTAGATAATAGGCAGGAGGAGGGATGACTGCAGGTAAGTGAATTCTATTAGGAAGCCGGGGTTGGATATTAGGTAATCATTTGCTATAATCCTGGTTATTACCATATGCATAATGACCACTGGACTTGGGGCTCCCCAGTGAGAGGAAATGTTTAGCACAGCTCTACTTCAGCAATCAAATCAAAGTCTGCATCCTTCTTTAGAACCCTATTTTTAAAATCCCAGAAACTCTTAAGTCTAAGCCAGCTCATCAGATCTCTAACAACTCAACTTGGGCTCAGGTCCAAATATTGATTTTTGCTAACAGAGATTTTTATCTAAAGTAAGGCCAGAACAGGTTTCTTCTTACTTCCCATTAATTTTGCAGAGATATAGAAATAATTCTCAAGCACACTGATATATTTGAGAGTACTAATTTGCTTCCCGGCACATTTCTAATACTCTCATTTCTTATCAAACTTTTCTGAACTTAAGTTGTCAGACTTTCTGGAGCTTAGAAAACTATCCTCCAAAATGTAAAGAACTTTTCCTCCTTTGGAGTTGACATGATTGAGTAGTTAAGAGGGAGGTCAAATCCCTGCTTTGCCACTAACTTGGTGATCCTTTCAATGCCTTAATTTCCTCCACCATAAAGCAATCACAATACTTATGAGATATGGTTATAGAGGGAATTAAATGAATTAGTGAATGAAAAAACTAAGAACAGTACTTAGAAAATAAAATGTTAGTTCAATAAGTCTCAGCTATTCCTACTGTTTCTCTCTTCCCCACCTTCCCTTCCTCTTTCTTCCTACATTGTCACAGAGCTACGTCATCACAATTAGTAGAAGTAATTGACCATTTTGGTTGGGTATTGACAATTAATCAAACAGGATACATTTTTTTCCCACCTACACAAATTCACTATTGGTACAATACAGCCAATTCAATAAAAAAAAAAAAACTACGTAACATTTATATGGTGATTTTCTCTGCCCTGAACTTCACCTGCGGCCACATGACTGAACCTTTCTGGCCCCAGCCTCTGGAGTCTAGGTGCTTCATTTTTGTTGGGCTGGGTTCCTGGCCTTGAGCCAGTTCCTCTCCAACTGTCTCAGAGAGGCTGAGTTCTGAGATTGCCTTGGGGACTCCACTTCATTGACTCACAAAATCAAAATATACAAATTCCTCTCTTAAACCATGATATATAACTGGGAGGATATTGCCTCTCCACTGCATTAGGGCCCATCCTATTACCTTATGGAATTACCCATAGTAGCAGAAATCCATTCGCCTGATCCACTGACACCCTGGAGGCAGCTTGGATAGCATAAAGCCAATTGATAGATGTATATTTGATTTATATTTTATGCCTGGAATTTATGTCTTCTGCATGTTTCATTTGCCATTCCGACTCATTTTATGCCACAGGAGAACTAGCGAAATTTCAAAAGGAACTGAGAAAGAGATGGCACGAAAGGAACAATGTAGAAATCAAAATGGTAATTTCTTTTTCTAATCTAGGACCTTGTACCCAGGCATCCTAAGAGGAGCAGGCTGGTGGGACTGGAAAATTCTTTCCCTGCAGACTAGCAGCTGGGCCAGATCCTTCATACCAGGGGTGTATATAGGCCAAAGACATGAGCAGCAGTGGAACTGAAGATCAGCATTTTATTATAAACAGCTAGCTATACCCTGACACATTTTTCAGCTCATTTCATGCTCAAAACACTGGGAGAAAGTCCAGACTGGTATATTCAGCTCCACGTTACAGAGTGTTCAAGAAAAGGGAATGACCTGCCTAAGATGCAGCTTGTGGCAAAGCTGGGATGGAGGCTGAGCCTCTGCCTCCTCTTTCTTTTCCAGCTTATGTACATGAGCACATGAGAATTTTAGAAGGCATCTTCATAAGCATCTGCGTAGGGAGAGATTCATCCTTTTGAGTATCACTTAAGAATTCTATTATATGTCCTATATTTGCCAATAGTTTAATTATTTAAAAAAAAAAGAAATCACACCAGTTATAACAACTTATGCACGTGCATGCACACACACACACACAGACACACAAATTTGATCCTCATGGTACCCTGTGAGAAAGGTAGTTCTTTTTCTCACTTTATAGAAGATAAAACTGAAACATGGGAAGATGCTAGCCAATCTGATTCCAGAAACTGTGCTCTTAACCACCCTGCTCTACTGCTTCTTTATCAAGTCATAAATGGAGAAATGGCAACAAGATCAGGTGCCCTATTAGCTGGCTCAATACCTGGCACATCAGGAATATGCACCAGATTGAGACAAAGTCAACTGATCCTGTCCCCTTGATAAATTTCCTCTGCTCCACTGGCTAAACTGCTCCATTGGCCTTAGCTGTGACAATCATTTTAATTCACCAAGTAATTGTCAAGCACTGATGAAATGCAGAGCTCTATGTTGGCCCCCACAATGCAGTCCTCTTTCTCACCAAGCCTACCGCCTAAAGGGTAGAGCAGAGATTAAAACCATAGTAACAAGAGGGAAAACAGTAAGTCTAGCCTTTTTCACAGACTCTTTGTTGGAAGAGATTGAAGAAGTTGTACAGTCTGACCCACCCAATGCAGAAATCTCAGTAATCTTTCCTACACATGGTCATACAACCTCTGCTGGACTTCTCAAGGTCAGATAATCCCCTTTCCAATGGTGGCATGTTACAGGTTATTCATAAAGTTTTTCCATATATTAAGTCTACATCTTCTGCCTGTAAAATCTGTCATTGTTCTAAATCTATCTTCTGCAATCCACAGACTAGAATCTATTCTTCTTCAATGTAACATTCCTTCAACATATTTGGGGGCAGGTATCAATTGCCCTTCAAGATTCCTCTTTTTGAAACCAAATTTCTCTTCTTCCATTAATCACTACTCTTAGGCCATAACTTTCCAACCTTTTTCTTACTAAGTTTTATAGTAAGGTCACTATGGAATTTGCCAGTAAATAAAGTAAGAAACTAGAAAAAAAAATTTAAGGTAGTCTAACCAATAGAGTGGAACGATGATCACCCTTGACCAAGATTCTGTACACCTATTAATGAATGCATTCATTGTTTTAGTTTTAACACTATTTACCCAGAATTGCTTGATGTTGTACTCAGATAACTGCTTACACTTTTCAGAGAGTTGTCAAAGTCAAGTTTCCAAAACTCTCTCTAGTTGGGTAACTAATATTTTTTTAATCCACCTATGAGACTTTACATTTGCCCCCATTAAATTTAATCTTAGTGGAGCTCAGATGATAGTAGACATCTTTGTGCATTTTAAATAAGCCTGTCTTAGCCACACAAAGATGATTTTCATGAGAAATCTATTTGGACTAAGTACTGGAAGAGCTGAGTAATCTCTGCTGAAGACCTTCGAATTACAGAGAACGATACCATTGTAGAGCATTTCATATGAAAACTCCCTTCTCTAAAACTCTGTAGTACTCTGAGCATCAGCCCCAGGGCCTCTGTCTCCACTTCCCCATCACAGAGGAAAATTTCTAACTTTTGTCTCTCTCCCCATCTCTGCCCTTCCAAGTCCAACCAAATTCCTCTCTCTTGAATTAGGAAAACAATTCAGTTCAGCCTCAGCTCCAACTAACAAATTTGGTATCTTAACATATATGAGCAAACAAGAAAACATATATTCCCACTTATGTAACAGGCCTGCCCACCTTAGAAGTGAGTGCACATAAATGGTAATGAGTATTCTACAAATATTTATGGAGCACTTATAATGGGTCAGGCATGGACCTCCTTGAAGGATGCTGTGATGAGCAATGTCAGACGTGATCCCTGACTTTACGGTACCTACCATCTAGTAGAGAAGCCAGACGTTAGCCCAATAAACACACAGTCCATGTAAATATCAGGCTGTGAAGAAAAGATAGGTCCACATAATGGGGGGGATTTGGTATGCTCAAGGGGGCCTAGAAGGGTTGTCTTAGAAAGTGGTGAATGAGCTAAAACCTAAGGATTATTAAGAATATTCATTATTGCTTTATTTACAGTGGTCAAAACTGGAAATAAAATGTTCTTCTATGTCTACATGAAGGAACAATTTAGGGCAGTAATTTGTGGCATATCTAGATGACAGACTGTTAGAAATCTATTAAGAATTAAATTTTTGAGACTAAAATGTTACAAAGATTTAAAAAATGCAAATCAATCTAATTTTTAAAATATTAATGAAAGAAATCCTAAATAAAATGTTAACAATGAGACTCCAACAGTACTTGAAATCTGGTTCTATCCAGGAAACTAAAAACATTTCAATCTTAGAAAATTCATTAATGAAGTTCAACATATTAATAAGTCAAAGGAGAAAAACGTGATTACCAAAAATGTTGCCAAAAGAACTTGATAAAATTTAAATCCATCTCTAACTTCTCAAAAAAAATCTACTTTTTGCAAAAGAGCACAAACAGCGTCCCAAATTAAGAAACATATTAACTAGCAAAATGCTAGAAACATCTCCCGTGAAGTCAACAATAAGATGTGGAGGCATGCTTTTACATTTGCTGTTTAATATTGTTCTAAGAATCCATATAATAGATACAACTATTGGAAAAATGAATGTATAGTTACCATTTGAATATGATATAATTATATAGAGAACATAAAATGTTCAAAAGCATAGAAACAATAAAAGCATGCAATAAGTGGTATGCAGTAAGTTATGTAAGAAATACACAAAAATCAATACCATTCTCATAAACCAACAATAACAGCTTATAGAATAGAAGAGGAAGAAAGTTTTTCATACACACTAGCAAAAAAACACTCAGAGTAAACATAATTAAAGTTTAATGGTACATACACAAAAAAATAAAAACAAAACTATTGAAAGGCATTAAATAACAAAGATGCATAATTCATTCTTGGGTAAGAAAATTCAATATCATAAAGATACTCATACTCCCAATAAATCTATAAAATCAATATAATCCAAATAAAGTCTGACAAAAGATTATAAAAATCACTGTTAAGGAAATTATTCATAAACAAGTATAATAGCTCAAGAAATATGAAGGAAAAAGTAAGAATGATTTGCTTTCTTATATATGTTATATAACAAATATGTTACAAAGGATATAGTAACTAAAAAATTTTGATCCTCGAAAAATAGATGGACAGGTAAATAATACAGATGAAATATAACATGAACAGACTCAAGTATGGAAAAATTTAATATGGAATAAAGAAAACATTTGAGTGATAATTTCTAGAAACTATATTATCAGAATCTAGAAAACACAACTAAAGCAAAGAAGAAAAAATGAAAATAAATTAAACAACCAAATCAAAAGTTATAAAAAGAACAACAAAGTAAATCAAAACAAAGCAGAAGGAAATAAAAAGCAAAACCTAAGGTTTCAGGAAAGAGAAAAACAAAACTAATAAACGAATTACAGAATGATAAACTTTCAAGAAATCAACAAAATAAACAAACCACTATTTCACCAAACCAAGAAAAAAAAGGGAGAAAACACAAGTGCATAAAATAACAAAGGACAAAAAAAAAACACTGAAAATGAAAATTGAAGACGTCATTAGAAAATACATTGAACAATAAATTTGAAAATCTAAATAAATGGCTTTCCCCACGTGTCCGCCGCCTAGAGGAGGCGCCTGAGCCGGAGCAGGCTGCCGCGGGTCCAGCCCCGTCGGCGCAGAGGCCCCGGTCGGTGGCGCCTCGGGGCTGCCCGGTTGCCCAACGCTTCCGCCCCGGCTGCCGCTGGCCGGGCTGTGCGCTTAGTGGCCGGCTTGGGGTGTGGGTGGGGGGGGCCCAGAAGACGGAGCGGCTGAAGGACTAGGCGGTGGTGGGGAGGAGAATGGGGGCTAACCAGTTAGTGGTGCTCAATGGGTACGACATGGTTGGTCTGCTCTGGATCATTCCTTTTCTTCCATAAGTCTGCTACACATATGAAAATACAGTAGTTGATCACCTCCTTACATTGACCATGTCCTTAAGTTGATGTAATGTTCATAGACTGGATATGTACCACATGTACTTGATGGAAGACCACCTCTGTAAGTTGTATCTTGACTGTTTGGACTGTGTAACATACAATATTAATTTACCCTCTATAACTTGACCAATTCAGTTCACTCTACACCAAGAGGTAGAATCCATGGACTTTGCCCCTTAGTTGTATTATTTTTGTCTTTAGTATAAGTTCTTTCTTCATGTCGTATTATTACCGTATGTTAAACCAGGCCTGATATCCTGTTGTTTAGCATGTGTTGGGAAAGATTTTTCAATGTGAAGGCTTG
>CAUYRH010124980.1:0-12419 GCA_963574655.1 Perodicticus potto | reverse complement strand
ATTTTCTTAATCACTATATAAAGACATTGATACTCTACATTTAATAAGTTTCACCAGTACCCTACTAAGATGCACCATAGGTGTGATCCCACCAATTGCCCTCCCTCCACCCAGCCTCCCCCCTCCCCTCCCCTCCCTTTCTCTTTTCCCTGTATTCTTGTGCTATAATTGGGTTTTAGCCTTCATATGAAAGACAGCATATTTTTAAAAGTGATTTGTTGTAATGTTTTCATTGAAATTGAAACGTAAAACACAATGCCAGTAATCATAGAGCACTTGGTAAACATAACATTAGGAAACAAGTCACTGACTTGTTTAACAAGAAACTAGTTTTCACGGGTAGTGAAAGCGAGAGCCAGGTCTCATGATACATATTTAATAACCCAAGGAAGGCGATAAAAGTGAAAAGATTTCCTGGGTGCATTAACTATTAAAATGCAACACCAAGAACACAGCCCCCTTTAAAGCTTCAACAACAAATATTAACTTATTCCCCATACAAATTACACACAAGACCAGAGTGTATTTATAATACCAACAGCCAAGGTGCTGTTCAAATAATAAGCAGACGATATTGTTCCTACTTGGTTGAGGGAGAGAAAATAGCTTAAAGGGTGAATTTTTGAGTCCTTATAAAATGTGGTAAGGAACCAGAAGTTTGGACATGGAAAAATTGAAAGTGGTGAAGGTAATTCATTTACCAGAAAAGGATATAAAAATAATCAACTCCTTCAATGAAAACATAATGCAGAATTAGGTCAGCAAAACCAAAAACATAATACAGAATTAGGTCAACAACACAGACCTAGAAACCTCCTTCCTGTCTCCCAACTCCACACTGGCTACCTTTCACCAACCAATCCAGAGATAAAAGCTAGGAAAGAACAACATTGAGATGAATGGGAGCTCCTCCTAAGAGAGTGTCAAATTATGTAAAGCTCTGAGGCAGCCTTTTCAGAGTCATGGCCATACTACTTACTGAATAAAGCACAAACTGCCCCCACAAAGAAATTCTGTTTTATATGGCTTAGAAACTTCCCCCATGTCTCTATCACCAGGGAGGAAGACTGCAAAATCTAGCTCTCCCCAGTCAGTGCAAAACTACTGTGGACCAGGCACCTTAAGTGCATTTACTGACAAAAGCTGGGGGAGTGTGGGGATGTGTCCCATCTGGTCTTGGTTAGGACTGGCAAGAGCAAAGCTGGCTCCTCTGCCCTTTTTCTACACCACACCCAAAAGGCTCAAGCCAGTGGCCATAGATAAGAACTTAGAGGCAGTCTCTTCTACCTTGCTGACTAGGCTTCCTGCTGTCTCTCCCTTTCTTTGTCCCCTCCTCCTCATTACTGCTTTACCTGACTCAGGGACAGAGTTCTGCTCCCCTGACTCCTTGTACCCTCCCTTCCCTGGATCTGTTTAAGTAACAATCTTTGAACTTCTTAGGTGGTGGTGTATTGAATTAGGGCTACCCCAGGCCAGGTTTTTCCCAGGGACTCTGAGGAGGGCACAAGGTTGGGCTCCCAGCACCAAAGTGATAGTCAGGTGGATGCAGGTCAGACAGGGCCACACAGGCATCTGCCAGTGTAAACAAGTTTCCTATGTGAAGGCCTTGGTTAAGGGTCAGACAACGAGGCATTAGGCTATCTGCCAGGCAGAGGTACTTGGTGAAAGGCACACTGTGAACATCCACTTTTGGCTCACCTTCATTTCCCACTGGGGCAGCTACTCTGGTCCTGGAATGCCAATTTATAGGGGGTCAGAGGGACTCTCAAAACACCAGGTTCCTCTTCTCTCCTCTCCCCTGTTCTCCATGCCTCTCTCCACTCTCCACCCTAATGTCATAATTCATATTTAGGGGAAGGCTGGAAAATGGTCTGATTATTCTAATTCACATTAAAGTAATAATAGTGTAAATAATTGATGGCATTTTCTCCCCACCTGAATTCCCCATGTTCTCTCATTGTGAAATCAAACCAATCTCCAAGTCTGTGTATTTTGGGCAGTATGGAGAAGGAATTGGGGGGTAGGCTTGGGAGTAGGGTGCTGTTTTTCTTTTGCCTGATCAATCACACCACTTGCTGGCCTTGGAAGGAAGCAGCAAGTGAAGACATGGAATTTCTTGAAGGGCAGAAGATAGTTACCCCACAGTAACCAAAGGAGTGCAAGCCTGAACTGCCTATCCCACCTCCTCTCCATTCTTCTAACACTAACAACAACAAAAAATGAAGTTCTACCACATGCTACAAAACACGGATGAAACTTACAATTCCACTTATAAGAGGTCCCTAGAGTAGTCAGACTCAGAAACAGAAAGTAGATGAATGGTGGTTGCCAGAGGGTGGGGAGAGCTGGGAAACACAGAGTTTCTATTTAGGATGATGAAAAAGTTCTGAAAATAGACAGTGGTGATGGTTGCACAATATTGTGAATTACTTAATGCTACTGAATTATACATGTTAAACCAGTGAAAATGTAGTATATTTTACCACAATTACCAAAAACACCGCCACAAAAGAAATTTTAACCAAGGGGGACAACTTCTTGCACTCTTCCCCAGCCCCCCCCCCTTTATTCTATCCTCACTGAAACTAGTTTTAGTCCTAGAAATTCAGCATCTGTCCATCTGGTTCCACTAGGGGTAGACACAGTTGTCACCCCAAAGGAGGGCTGGCTCTCCGCAGTCCCTGGAGAAACATGGAGAGTCCTGACTGTCTCCTGATTACTACCAGGGGGCTCAGGCAATTTTTCCTCTTGCATTTTTCCTGTTTTCTCCCAAGTGGACCCTATTTCTCTTCATTCACGTTCCTCATGCTCCTCTACTCCATCCCCATGCCAAACTCTGAAGGGTTGGATTACAGAGTGGCTTTGTGCCCATTTGCTATTTTCAGGTAAGCCTTGGTATAAGCCAGGCAAATCTACTTCCAATCAGAGTGGCCTCCACTTCATGGTGGAGGCTGGGGTAGAAATCATCAAATAAGTGGGGCAGTCATTAGGAAGAAAATATGAAATGAAATTTTCCCTCCTCCTTTACCATATACTTATTATCTGTGCAATATTTATTAATTCACTTGTAGAGATATTATTCACGAATTATGATGCCATTCAACTGTGTTACACAGGACAATAATCAGTGGGATATGTGAGCACACCTCTGAAGATAAACATCTATGTTCTAGACGTGTGACCCTGGGCAATCGTCTCAACTCCCAGTGCCTCAGTTTCCTCATATGCAACGTGGAGATAATAGTAGTGCCTATTTCATAGAATCGTGATGAAAATTAAATTTTGAAGTGACACCATCTTTTCTGCTCATGTGTGTCTTACTTAATACTAGACAACACCATGGTGAAAGCTGGAAATGATTAAGAAACATGCCTAGAACATAATGAACGCTCAAAGTGGGTTGTTATCTGAGTCAGTTTATGATAACCAATTTTCATGGCTCATTGATAATGTGAGACATTTTTTATTCCCTATGTTTGAAATTTTTGTCAATTGAAGTGCGCTTCTGCAGTTTTTTTTTTTTTTTTTAATCTAAAGTAAAGCAAAAGTAAGATTATCATAACCACTCCAGCATGGGTGGGGGAAATAGGCAGCAGTGATGCTTCACCAAAACATTTGTATTAAATTTTTCTATGTTCTAGGAAAATCAAAATTACTAGATATGAATTTACCTATGATTCTACAAAGTATTCATTACTGAAATTTATAATATCAATCTGATACAGTATGTTTTGTTATGTAAATCAAAGGATTCTTAATCATAGTCTAAAGCGCCCTCTGGTGTTCCTATGCAAAAACTTCTTCTAAGATAACATGCGTTCCTTAGAGTAACAAGGGTCACTTTTTACCCTGGCCATTCCTGTTGTAGGCCTATCATTCTCCTGTCTGCCTTAACATTTCCCCAGATTTTTTTCCCTTTAATGGAGAATTGCCATTAATAATTGCACTAAAATAAACTAGGGTTGGTTTAGTAGCCCTCTGCTTTATAGCCCCAGCTTCCACCATGGTATTGTCTAGTATTAAGACACACATGAGCAGAAAAGATGGTGTCATTTTAACATGAGGTTAAATCTGAAAGATGGCTAGTGTTAATCCATTTCTATTTTACCCAATCCTTGCCACACACAATGGAATGCACCTCCCTCTGAAGGACAGAAGGGCACTTGATTACAAAAAAATTACCCTCAGACAGGAGCTTCTAAGGACAGCTCTTTATCCAAGGACAGCACTTGTAGTGGGCAGAGAGCTCTTTGGCAGCTGCTACCCTGTACTCTTTGGGCTTAACCAACTAGATCTGCCATGGCCTGTACTCAGACCTATAGGATGCACAGACCTGCCAAGGCACAGCTGGTGGGATCAGTGGGATATGTGAGGAAATATGGGTTAGGGTATGTGGAATATTTGCACAGAAAAGAGGATGAGTGTGCTTCCTTAGAGCATAGAGATACCAGTCTGGCCATAATGTTTTGGTCATTTCATCTACAATGTATCTCTACAACTATTTTGTTATCATTTGTTGATGCTTTTTATTTTGCAAAAAAATCCTTTCAATAGCAATAAGCTCAAAAGTGAAAATATACACTTAGAAAAACATTAAGTACTGAAATTCCAATTCTCAAGTCAGTTGATAATGGATATAAAATTGGACAATATTCATCATTTGCCACTTCCCACACCCACGAGAGACAAAATGATATCTATAACCAAATGAAAACCCAAAATCTGCTGAAGCAACATTATAATCTACAGAAAAAATGAATACCTATTTTTGAGAACTCCATTCTTATAGTTTATGATTTATCACATGCAGCTGCAGAAGGTGCTTACATAACATTGAGATCCAGTAACTATTCTTCTAAATTGACCTGGCAAAATCTTTATTTCAAGTTTTTGTGTTCATGTACAAAAAGTGAAGCAAAAGATATAACGTGTTAATACAGACAGTGAAGAATTTTATAAAAAGTTCACTGATGCTAATTTTATGTCAGTGTTATCAAGGCTTCACATAGAAAGATCAATTAATCCCAATAACGGTTTGATTTTTGTTAATTTAATTCATAAAATAAAGCTTCTTTCTTTTTCCATCATTTTTTTTAATTTTAGCTTAATATGAGGGTACAAATGATTAGTTTACATTTTTTTGTGTTTGTTAGGTAAAGTTCACGTTGTAATTGAGCCCTTTACTCAGGGAGTGTGATGTACACTCTTACATTGTGCCCATTAGGTGAGAGCTTACCAGTCCTCCTCTCTCTTTTCCCTCCTTCTTCTTTCTCCCCAAATGAATTTAATTATGTTTTTCTCTCATAGTTATCTATTGGTTTCATATTAGTATTGAGTACATTATATACTTGTTTTTACATTATTGTAATACTTTATAACATAAAGCTTTTATAATTTAGTCTAAGATAAAACATTTGGCATAATTGTGAATTTTACTATAAATATTGCTTAAAATTGCAATATTTACAATAAAAGTGTTTTGCAGTGATAATATAAATAAAAAGTTTGATGGAACATAGTATTTTGGAAAAAATAACATCTTATTAAATTAAGGTTTCTAATTTTAAAATTAAGACATGGAGCAGAAATATAATTAAAACTGCTTACAGTGTAAACAGAAGTCATAATTTATTCAAAGAAGTTGCATTATTGTATCAACTGCAATAGAAGCTGTATTTCTTAATATTTACAAAGGGAATATGTTGAGTATTTGAATTGTAATTGTTGAATTATAATTTTTTTTTTTTTAGACAGAGCCTCAAGCTGTCACCCTGGATAGAGTGCCCTGGCATCACAGCTCACAGCAACCTCCAATTCCTGGGCTCAAGCGAGTCTCCTGCCTCCGCCTCCCAAGTAGCTGGGACTACAGGCGTCCGCCACAACGCCCAGCCATTTTTTGGTTGCAGCCATCATTGTTGTTTGTTAGGCCCAGCCTGGATTCGAACCTGCCAACTCAGGTGTACGTGGCTGGCGCCTTAGCTGCTTGAGCCACAGGCGCCAAGCCTGAATTACAATTATTGAGAGCAAAACTTAACAAAGAAGACACTGACACATCCCAATTACAGCAAAGGAAGAAGGAAATAAATGATGTGCCTTCAAATCCTGTCCAAGGTTTAGTTTTGAAATTCCATAATTGCTCTTTGGAATACATCCACTTGTGGGGAGAAACCTTTATATTATCCAATGAAATACAAAACTACAAAATTGTTTTCAATCTACTGACCTCAAACAATTCTTCTGCCATGGCCTCCCCAAACACTGAGATTACAGGTATGAACCACTGCCCCCAGCCTAAACTACAAAATTTTTGCAAGCTAACACTGAATTAAAACAAATAAACAACAAACAAACAAAAAGCCTCAGCATGGCAGTACTGAGTTGGAACTACTTGGTAAATCAATCTGTGGCCTAGCAATGATACCGAACTTTTTTGTCAATGAATCCTCTAGATAGGGGGTTCATTGTGTTCAATGCCAGTTAGAAACTTCAATCAAAAACTTTAAGGAGCATAAAAAACTGTCTGCTTTTGGAGAATTACAATTACTGAAAGCAAAACTTACAAAGAAGACACTGACACATCCCAATTAGAGCAAAGGAAGAAGGAAATAAATGACGTGCCTTCAAATCCTGTCCAAGGTTTAGTTTTGAAATTCTATAATTGCTCTTTGGAATACATCCACTCATGGGGAGAAACCTTTATATTGTCCAATGGAATAGAACAAAATTAAGAAGGCCTATGATCTGTAGCATTTCAATTTGGGGAAACATCAAAAGAATCATAAATGGAGACAATTTATTTGGTAGGCTTTGTCTTCTAGAAATATTTGTCAAAGCAAAGAAAGGTACTCTGAATGGAAGCCAAAAAAGAAAGAAAAAAAACCAAGAATTGTATTTCAGCCAATTACTTGAACATTTTTTTTATTTTATTGTCTTTATTATTAATATGAACATTTTAATAAAAAATATCAGAATTTAGAATACTCTTCATTTAGCAGAATTTACTCCATTTTCACCAGATAACTCAGCTTTTGTAAAGAGATTATCTTTCCCAAGTAAAATATTATGGTTTGCAGAGAAGAGGCAATTTCAATTTTATTCACATAAAGTACAACTTCAAAAAAGATTTCAGACATTATGAAAAATTAAAAATAAGTCTATGTTAAAAAAAGTGCATTCTTCAGAAAAAGTACCAGTGTCAGAAAAATGACATGGTATTATTGACAGATATGACTAGAAAGCTAGTTAAGCATGTAAACATGTAACAAAAATAATGATTCTACTTATGTTATTTTATTATTTTATTATTCAGATAAGGCAATGTAAAGGTTCCATATTTTATTTTGCTTTAGTGTATACAGATATTTGTTATTTTAACTTTTTAGAAAGAACTTCCTTTTCAAAAGTTTTTAGAACTACTTTATATGCCTAGCCATACAGCAAAACTAATTTATCAGTCAATATAAATAATTAAGAGGCTCACATCTATAATCTTAGTACTCTGAGAAGCCAAGTTTGAAGGATCCCTTGAACTCAAGAGTTCAAGTACAGCCTGAGCAACAGTGAGACTCCATCTCAACTACGCATGAAAAAATTACCTGGGCATTGTAGTGGGTGCCTGTAGTCCCAGCTAGTTGGGAGGCTGAGGCAAGAGGATTATTTGAGCCGAGGAATCTGAGTTGCTGTGAGGTAAGCTAAGGCCATGGCACTCTGACCAAGATTACAGAGCAAGACTCTGTCTCAAAAAAAGAAACAATACATATATATAATATATATATAGCATATGTATTATTTTAGCATCCTATTTCACTTTTAAAAATGTGCTGCTTTAGAAAATAAATGACCCTAATATCAGCTACCATTTACCAAGAGCTTACCATTTATGAGGCACTGTGCTTGAATGGCTGTATTAATTTATTCTTTACAACCACACTGAAAAGTAGATACTATTATCTTTATTTTACAGAAGACTCTCCCAATCACTAGTAAGCACAGAGCAAGGATTTGCACAGAGGCTGTCTTAGTCTGTACTTCCCAGTAGGGCATGTTCTGCTGTCTCCTTCCCTACATAAACAGGACAAACCCACCATAGATGGAATGTGCTTCCAATTAGTGATCATGAATCTGGCCCCATTATGACTTCTAATCCCATTACCTATGTGGCCAAGGCTGTGCATTTTCAGGAGAGCTGGCACATTTTGGAGTCCAGCCTATAGCCACAAATCCCAACCATTCACTGGCCCCATAGAACCTAGGAGAGTCCCTATACCTGTCTTTCCAAGTGCATGTGCCTTTTGTACTATATGAATAATCTTCAGTTCTGCAAAATCTTACATCCCATTAAATAGTATCCTAAACATTTAATGAGCAAATCATAAAATACAGTTCTTGCATTAATGTGAATTAAGTGGTATTTGATCTCAGACCTCACTAAATTTACAAATTCTTTAAGTCTCTGTCTTATAATATAGAAGATGCAGGCCAGGCACAGTGGCTTGTGCCTGTAATCCTAGCAATCTGGGAAGCTGAGGCAGGTGGCTGACTTGAACTCAAGAGTTTGAGACCAGCCTGAGCAACAGCAAGACCCTCGTCTCTACTGAAACTAGCTAGGCATTGTGGTGGGTGCCTGTAGTCCCAGCTATGTGGGAGGCTGAGGCAAAAGAATCACTTTAAGCTTAAGAGTTTGAGGTTGTGGTGAACTAGGATATTACAACACTCTACCCAGGGCAACTGAGTGAGACTTTCTCACAAAAAAAAAAAAAAGAAGAAGAAGAAGAAGATGCTATGAAATGCAACAAAAAAATGTAATTATAAATTTAGTCACTAAATATAGCACTAGAAAAAAAATAAAATAAATATAGCTAGCTCGGTGCCTGTGGCTCAACGGGCTAAGGCGCCAGACACATACACCTGAGCTGGTGGGTTCGAATATAGCCCCGGCCCGCCAAACAACAATGACGGCCACAACCAAAAAATGGCCGGGCATTGTGGTGGGCACCTGTAGTCCCAGCTACTTGGGAAGCGGAGGCAAGAGACTCACTTGAGCCCAGGAATTGGAGGTTGCTGTGAGCTGTGATGCCACAGCACTTTATCCAGGGTGACAGCTTGAGGCTCTGTCTCAAAAAAAATAAATAAATAAATATAGCACTAGTACATGTTCTTTTCTATCTTTAAGTGTCATTACTGAGACTGCAAACTCTTAAAATATTATTGTGTTTAACCTATGTACTTATTTTTTGATGTTTTCATTGCATTTCAATGGTTTCAGCTTTTGTACATCTAAAAATAAGACAGTAGTTATTTATGGTAGACAATTAGCAATATGTGTTACCAGATAAATATATAAAACATTTGTTGAGTAGATGAAGCCAAGATTTCTTTTTTATCCACTTAGGATACTAGATTAAAATGCAACTGAAAGGTAACAGATTTGTTTTAGATTAGGTATTACCCCAAACCTGAGACTTTATTTGATATGAGACAAAGATCTGATTGCAAACAGTTCACTAGGGAGGTACAGGGATGACTGGTAGGGGAGCAGGAAAGGGAAGATTGCTAATTAAGGATATGTTATTAAGCCAATGACTAGAATTTTATTTCAGCAGGAAACTTGCAAAGGCAAACACGGGGCATTACAATCATTCCATTCAAGGGGTGAATAATTATACCCCAGCTCCCATGAACTACTGATTGCAGACTTCTGGGGCTTGGTGTTAATTCCCCAGAATTTCCAGATACTAGCAGTTGGAACTCTCAAGCACAAGAAAATAATAAAATCTTAAAGAAAGTGGGCAAGGCACTGATAGCGCCTTCTACATCCTTCCAAGCCTAAAATATATTCTCATATCAAGTAGTTATGAAAATGTTAACATGGCTAACTGCCTGCTTCTCACCCCACAAGCAAAACAAAGAAACAAACAATGGTCAAAATCTAGCAGTGATGGGTAGGTATAGCCAAGGAAAATAGTTCTAATGTTAAACATCCTTTGCCAAACAAAAAAATTCCTTGGACATAAAGTAATTTAGTATTAGATGAAAAGACCAGAAATGAAGATTTACTATTCCATTAGGCTTTGGGCTGCAAATTATTTTGAGAAAAATACATGAAATTGGCCCTATTAAAATATAACAAGGGTTTCTCAGCCTGATCCTATCAAACAATGTTAATGAATCATTTATTGACTAAGCTTGAGGTCAATATAAACAACCAGAAACATGTCTGTGTATTTCCATGCCTCAAGGAAGGGAAGGATTTACCCATTGCTTCTTAATCAAGTCAAACATTTTTCTTTTTCTTTTTCTTTTTTATTTATTTATTTATTTATTGCAGGTTTTTTTTGGCCGGGGCTGGGTTTGAACCCACCACCTCCAGTATATGGGACTGGCACCCTACTCCCTGAGCAATAGGCACCACCCAAAATTTTTCTTTCTAAAGAGAAAAGTTGAGAGTTTTTTTCATTTCTTTGCTTGTCAGTTGATTGCTAGTTAATAATTTACAGAGTATGCAACACTGCTATTCCCCAATACATACATAAGCCAGGCGAGAGAGGGATTTGTTTGCTTCCTTGTTTGTCTTGGAAACAGACTGATGCTACTTTGCTTACTAAGTGAACAAGGCACTCCCTCTCCTGAGCTGCCCCAAAATTCAAGCAGATGAGCATTCTGAGAGCTGCTCCCAAAGGAATCCAATTTTCTCTAAAAATATCAGATGGTAAGCCTACAAACTGTTGAAGAATTTCTCACCTAGTTTTCACCTTGGCTATCGCTCACCAATTTTATATCTGTCCCCCTAAAAACTGATAAATATTCCATGGTCACATCCTGGGTGGATCTTAAAGAGTATTGGAAATAGCACATGCAGCTGTTAGCTTATCCAAACACACAATCCAAGGCATTTAAATGCCCAGTCTGCAATGTTGAGTGAAAGACAAGAATAACAGTTACTTTTTATACCAAAGATAAATGCAGGATGATGCCTAGAAGTGGCAACGTTGGCCTAACTCATAGGCAGAGAGGAACACCACCAGTATCAAAGCCAGGAAAAGCTATGGGAAGAGGAGTAAGTGTGATAAAAGAGGGGGGGAATGATACATATGTGTTACCAAGTAGGCAAAAAGCTATAAAAATATGTATGTCATGAGCACATCTTATGTATATATGTGTGTGTATATATGTGTGTGTGTGTGTGTATATATATATATATATATATATATATATATATATATTAAATCTGTACTGTAAAACTTCAGAAACACATATAATAAAATGTTCTGATTTTCTCTGGGTAATGGAATTTTAGTGATTTTAATTTCCTTCCTTATACATTTAAGTATTACTTAATTTTTGGCATGGATATGTACTACTTTTTTTTTTTTTTTTTTTGAGACAGAGTCTCAAGCTGTCACCCTCAGTAGAGGGCCGTGGCTTCACACAGCTCACAGCAACCTCCAGCTCCTGGGTTTAGGCGATTCTCCTGCCTCAGCCTCCTGAGTAGCTGGGACTACAGGTGCCCGCCACAACACCTGGCTATTTTTCTGTTTTGCAGGTTGGCCGAGGCCGGGTTTGAACCCGCCACCTTCGGTATATGGGGCCGGCGACCTACTCGCTGAGCCACAGGCGCCGCCATGTACTACTTTTATAATCAGAAAAAATTACATAAATTATATTGACTTTGAAAAAATTTGGGAAAACATAAAATAAGAAGTAAAGACAGAAGAAGAGAAAAGAAAATAGAAATAAAAGAATGTCAACTTCTCATTCATTTATTCAATCACCTGACAAAGAATTCTTTGGTCAGGTGCTATGTAAGAGTGCAGTAATTCTAGATAGTGGTGGTGCTTGTTAAGAAACAAAGGGCTTTAAGGAGACTTTACCTCTTTTGTGTTTACATGGATGGAGCTGGAACATATTCTTCTTAGCAAAGTATCTCAAGAATGGAAGAAAAAGTATCCAATGTACTCAGCCCTAATGTAGAACTATAATGCTTTCATATGAAGGCTAAAACCCAATTATAGCACAAGAATACAGGGAAAAGGGAAAGGGAGGGGAGGGGGGAGGATGGGTGGAGGGCGGACAATTGGTGGGATCACACCTACAGTGCATCTTAGTAGGGTACTGGTGAAACTTATTAAATGTAGAGTATCAATGTCTTTATATAGTGATTAAGAAAATGCTATGAAGGCTATCTCTCACAGTACAATCAAAATGTTTCTGATTGTATATGAAGCACGTTATGCCCTATGATTGCACCAATGTACACAATTATGATTTAATAAAATTATTAAAAAAAAAAGAAAATATGTCCATTGATTTCTCAACCTGAGCAGTCCCTGGGACAGAGGCTTGAGTTCCTGGTTAGCTAGGGTGAAAACTGTATGCTTGTTATAAAAACTACATGGACAAATGCCTTAGGTAAGTTTCCC